>JAMPIV010021649.1:75000-175317 GCA_024509875.1 Oreohelix idahoensis
ATTGAGGCATATTGGGAATATGGTATTAAGCCCATATTTTCTTGACCATCAGCACATTAGAGGTGATGTGGTCAACATGACACCGCAAGCAGTTTTTAGCCTTACTTAAATCAAATAAGTCCTCTTAGTGCAGCACAAACACCAGTTTCACATTATATGAGAACTGTGTACTTTCTGTGCTTCTCTATGGTGTGGAATGCTGAAGAGTAACAGAGAAGGACATTTTGAAATTGTCATCTTTCCACACAGTCTGTCTAAGGAAAATTCTCAGAATCATTTGGTTGAATACCATCAGCAACCAAGAACTGCTTACTCAGAGCAAGCAAGAGGACATGCACACCATCATAGCTGGCAGACGCTGAAGTTGGGTTGGCCATGTCCTGAGAAGAGACCCTGATGCCATCACAAGAACAGCTGTGCTATGGACCCCTGAAGGAAAATGAAAGAGGCCGACCAAAAACAACGTGGCTTAGAACTGTGGAGGCCGAGATGCAAAGAATGAACCAGAGCTAGGGCACTGCACGAAGGATGACCGCCGACTGAGCAAAGTGGAAGCAGTTTGTTGCTGCCCTACATGACGCGTGATGGCCACTGACTTCTTTGACAGTCGGTGGCTAAGGATCAAAGAAGAAGAAGAAATCAAATAAGGAAGTGAGAGAGATATATATTATTGTCATACAGAATAGAAATAAGGGGAATGCTAAAAATGCAATAAAGCTCAAAAGATCTTACATCCGATAGCACAAAAGGATTGCAGAGAAAATGAGGTAGACCAGAAGAAAGAATAAATGTGGATAAAAGAGATATAAAAGAAAACTAAATAATGAAATAGTAGACGAGCACAAGACAGCAGAAGAAACGTGGCTAAACTAGACATGCAGGAAGCATGAAGTACTGCACAGACAGGACACAAAATATGTGGACAACTTGTAAATGTTGTCCCATAACAAATACTGCCATAGGGGAGTCAAGTGTTAGAGACTTTACTATACTAGGTCCAGCTTTAAGAGATGGGGTGGCCAGTTCTCTTCCTCGCTGCACTTGCCTTTACCAACTCAAAAGCACAGACAGCTACCCATTTACACCAGGGTAGACTGGAGCATAACCCCACCATGTTTCAAACCTGATACTTATGCTGCAAGAGGCCACCGCTCTAACCACTCTGCCATTCGGATGCTGCATTTATACGAGTGTACAAGCAAATAAATGAGTTAACAGATAGAAGAGCATTAGAAGACATTAATGGGTCAAGAGAATGCTATAGGAAGATAGGACGGAATACATCTATTCATTCTATGATGAGAAATGTTCAAATTAAACTTCCAGGACACCTGTAAAGAAAAAAATACTTGTTGCAGAAATCAGAGATGCGATATATATAACATGAAACAAAGGCAAACCCTGGGACCAAACAATGTAACGGCAGAGTCACTGTGGGATAGTTGTAATAGAAGTGATTAAAAAAAAAACAGATTTAATTAATGACATCTACAAGGTTGGATCTATACCTGATGATCTACTAAAATCGATATTTGTTGCTTTGTCAAACAGGGTGGTTAAAAATTCACTCTCTTTCACACAGAACTTGTTGTCTTCAATCCTATCCAACTAATTTATGTGGAACAAATGTCAAATTAAAGCTGACTAACTGCTGTTTGAGTGTCTACAAGGCTATGTCACATTAATATTACAGCTGAGAGTGAATGGCCTGTCCAGCACATCCCCTGATAGAGGGCAGCAGTTGTAATGTCAATGTCATTTTATGAATAAAACATAATAAAATATGTTAGTCAAATGTCATATGACAGTTATAGCTCCTAGTTTTGACATTTGTTTCATGTACAACCAATAGATACAAGGGATGTTATAACAATTTAAACATTGGGAGGGACCCATCGATCACTGCCCTGTTTCAAGTTTTACATTAGTTTCGTCTGACTAATCTACAGATCCTTAACCTGTTATCCAAAATCCATGGGAGATAGATGTGTTTCAAAAACAGGAGATTCTCAGATGTCACCCAAATCGTGATTGAAAAATTGTTATTGAAATGTAGCCCAGCTCTCAATCCCCTAACATTTGCGGTTTTTTTTAAAGTATGATCTCTCTGTCATATGTTAATAAATTTTTTTAAAGCATAAAATAGAATTAGAGTACTATTTTTGTCTATCTAAGCCTAGGCCTACTTCTGAATGCTACACCACTAACCGTAACCTTATTTTTGGCATTTAGTTTTCTTGTAAATAATAAACAGCTACAAATCTGTGGAACAATGATGCTAACATTTACTCTTAACCCATTTTGAGCATTTTCAAAAATAATTGTTGACAACGGTGAACTTGGATAGTTATGAATCGCGAGTAGGCCTATTTATTGATCTCCGGTTGGGTGACATAACGTGTGACCAGGGTAATGACAAGGACAGTAGACAAGGTCCGCCATGTGGTCCCATGTTGCCAGACTGGCTGTCCTATTTACATTATAGCTAGCTTTGACCAAACCTCGTTCAAAGTGGCCAAGTTTAATGATCTGGTCATGGACTTGGAGACACGACAGGTTTACTGCAAAGGTGATGGCTGTTAAGGTAGGTGCAAGAGGTCTGTTTGCTGCCTCAGTGTATGATCTACTGAAACTGTTGGGTTTAAAAGGACAGTCAAGAACAAGGGCACTTAAGAGGCTCAGTGAAACTGTGGAAAGGGCATCATGCTGGCTGTGGAACAACCGCAACAGGCTATGGAATTCAGAACAGTAATTCATTTTCAACTCAACAGTTACTTTCACAATTGCCTCCAGCTAGCAGAAAACAGGAATGAAGTTGAAAGCTACAACCAAGGTGGAGTGGGTCAAATTCTCTGCACAAGACAACAGGAGGCTGACATTTGGGAGTCATGACCCAAGAGGGCCCACCCCCTTTAGAGTGTAAAGGAAGGGGGACTACTGATGATCAGGTTGCCTCTAGTGTATTGCTCTTCATAGAGCTTCCTATCATAACCCCAACCCTGTTTTGAGCTTTGTCAGAGAGCTAGCCTTAATCTAATACCAACCCTGTATAACGCCTGCCAAAAACAAGCCGTTTAAAAAAAAATTCTAACTTGTAGCAGTGTTTTTGACCAGCATGGTGACCTCCGGTCTGCTGTCCCCTACTCAAACCAAATTTTTTGTTTTAAAATCTGCATGTGTGGCTGGTAGTGTCGAGACATTACTGACCACATTATGTTTGAAATGTGTCACTGCACTGTAGCACCTACGTCAACATGTCTAATCTACTGCACATTCTCTAGCATGGTAGTGACGCTGACCAGAAGCCTGGTAAAACTGACCACTTACATGTTTATGTCATTGTTACACACAAGTTAGTCTACAAGGCTAAGAAACTTATTCTATTATTTGGGACAAAAAAAAACGTTTGTTTTTCAAAGGATTTCAATTATCAGAATATTTGACAAGATAGGGATTTTTTAAAGGAAGTGACTTGCAATAAATGGGAGTGATCCATTCCTGCCCACAGACAATTGCAGCTAGTTGTCACTTCAAGACAGTGAAAGAAGCTGTGGAAACTGTGGTACAAATTATGCAGAGTGGAATGTCAATGGCTAAACTTGGTATGCTTTGAATGTTATGTTGTACTTGTGGCTACAAATGCTCATTTACATGTGCACATTAAATACTTACTCAACAGGCACACTTCTACATGGAGACATGGTACATTTTATAACTGATTCTGTCTGCAAACACATTGTTTAGCATTACTTATATCGTTCTTTTCCCTTTTTTGTCTCTCTTTATCCCTGCCACTCGACTGCTAATTATGATACTTTTAAATACATGATCTTATCCTGATTCCTGTCTCAGCCCTTGATTTCTCTTTAAATTAGTTTTAACCATTTCTCTTGAAATTAGTTTTAACCATTTATCTTGAAATGGTACATTTTATATTCAGTCTGCACAGATATTAAGCGTTTCTTAGGTGATCATTTCCCATTATGTCCCTCTTTGTTCCTGCCACAAGACTGCTGATGATCTTATTCTGTTTAAATGCATGACTTTATCCCTTTATATTAATGCACAGCTCACTGCCAGTGTATTGCTTTAACATCCACTGGCTTTATTATTAATCTAACTGTATTATGTGGGCACATGTAAAACAAATGTCATGAATTAAAACTAGCTGTGCCTATGCTGTAGATATTTCACCTGTACATGAATTTAGGTTGCCATCCAGGTTCTCCCCTAGGAACAAGGCAATGGATAAGTCAGAGTCAATGTGCGCACTCAACACATTAAAACTAATAACGGAGTCTCTTCCATCAAAATTATTGGATAAACCTGTCAGTTGTCTTTTCTACTGGTGGTTCTTCATCATTGTTTTAAAAAACCAAAGCTATTTCATAGACATTTGGCAAATGAGTCTGTCACTTCTGCCGTCTGTGCAGTACTGTATTAACTCTTCCAGTTCTTTGTCCTTTTTTTCTTCCTTTTCAGAGCTTTGCTTTTATCTAAAGATACATATCTGGGCATATTGTGGAGTTTCATATTGTTTACTGCTCTGGCAGTGATGGTGCCCTCTGACAACTTTGATTTAATAACATTTTAATTTTAGCCTCCCTGTTTTTTGCAAGGGATGCAAATGGTTACCCTAACTTGTCCTTTCTAATGCTTTCACCACTTACTATTTTTAAAATGTAGTAAGTAAACACCTACCTGTTTTTAGATGTCATGTAGAAAATATCAAACAAATGATTCCTAACCTTGACAGACCTGTAAACACCTACCTGTTTTTAGATGTCATGTAGAAAATATCAAACAAATGATTCCTAACCTTCACAGATCTGTAAACACCTACCTGGTTTTAGATGTCATGACAAATGATTCCTAACCTTGACCTGTCTGTCAGTTTGTCTTACAAAATGTCAAGTCTCATGAAAACATTTTATAGTTTTGGCTGGGGCAACAGTGGCACTCTCTGACAGCGTTACATTGGGATGCTATATTATTAGTTACCCACTTGATAGTGTGTGGCGAACAGTGTTTGAGAGTTGTTTGTGGAGCATGTGCACCACAGGGTTTGTGCATTGGTTAGGGTGTGGCATGTGAGTAGGGATGGTCTGTTAAAGCGTAATTATATCTGTGTGAGCCCCACTTGATGTGTACATGAGTTGTGAGCTGTACATGTCTGAACAAGGGGGATATGTTTACAGGGTGAGTAAAGGTCAGGACTTTTTTGGGGCATAACCAGTGAGTTGGATGTGGTAGAGAAGGGCAGTTGGTACAGAGACATTGCTAAGTGAAGTATAAAGTTATATAGTGTAGTCATGTTGTTGTTGAGACACCAGGTTAATTTAGTGTGGAGAAGCTGTCAATGATGTATTGTAGGAGGATGTTAAGATGTGAAGCCATGGGCTGTTTTGTATTGTAGCAACGTGCTGAGGAATATGTGAGCTGTTTTTCCAGTGTTATTTATAGCAGAAGTTGTGCTAAAGGAACAGCTTATAGCCTAGTGTACCACTTTTATTATTGGCACCACACTATCCATTTGTTTCTGTGAAGAGTTGTTGAGGTATTGAAATATGGAGATTAACTCTGCAGTTACGACATCTCATTATTATTGTGAGTTGGTGTCTTGCTGTTACTGTGGTCTTAACTCTTAGATAATGAGGTCAACATTTGTCTTAAGTTTGTAATTGCCTAGACCTACGTGCCTCATCATGTAAACAAAGTGCTACAAGAACCACCACTGTAAGAGAAGTGAATGCTAAGGCCAGGCTTCCTGCAAGGGAACTAACTGTAGTGGTAGCTCCATGCTCCATGAGGAGCACAAAGAAAAATAATGATGATGACAATGTTGCATGAGTCTACAGATAGTTACTTCAAGTTTACTGTTACTTGGTACTTTCTACCTGTGGCCCCTTATTGTTGTATTGTTACCTCACACTTCAGATAGTTACTTCAAGTTTATTGTTGCTTGGTACTTTCTACCTGTGGCCCCTTATTGTTGTATTGTTACCTCACACTTCAGATAGTTACTTCAAGTTTATTGTTGCTTGGTACTTTCTACCAGTGGCCCCTTATTGTTGTATTGTTACCTCACACTTCAGATAGTTACTTCAAGTTTATTGTTGCTTGGTACTTTCTACCTGTGGCCCCTTATTGTTGTATTGTTACCTCACACTTCAGATAGTTACTTCAAGTTTATTGTTGCTTGGTACTTTCTACCAGTGGCCCCTTATTGTTGTATTGTTACCTCACACTTCAGATAGTTACTTCAAGTTTATTGTTGCTTGGTACTTTCTACCAGTGGCCCCTTATTGTTGTATTGTAACCTCACACTTGAGATAGTTACTTCAAGTTTATTGTTGCTTGGTACTTTCTACCTGTGGCCCCTTATTGTTGTATTGTATTTCTACCTGTGGCCCCTTATTGTTGTATTGTAACCTCACACTTCAGATAGTTACTTCAAGTTTACTGTTGCTTGGTACTTTCTACCTGTGGCCCCTTATTGTTGTATTGTAACCTCACACTTCAGATAGTTACTTCAAGTTTATTGTTGCTTGGTACTTTCTACCTGTGGCCCCTTATTGTTGTATTGTAACCTCACACTTGAGATAGTTACTTCAAGTTTATTGTTGCTTGGTACTTTCTACCTGTGGCCCCTTATTGTTGTATTGTTACCTCACGCTTCAGATAGTTACTTCAAGTTTATTGTTGCTTGGTACTTTCTACCTGTGGCCCCTTATTGTTGTATTGTAACCTCACGCTTCAGATAGTTACTTCAAGTTTATTGTTGCTTGGTACTTTCTACCTGTGGCCCCTTATTGTTGTATTGTTACCTCACGCTTCAGATAGTTACTTCAAGTTTATTGTTGCTTGGTACTTTCTACCTGTGGCCCCTTATTGTTGTATTGTTACCTCACGCTTCAGATAGTTACTTCAAGTTTATTGTTGCTTGGTACTTTCTACCTGTGGCCCCTTATTGTTGTATTGTTACCTCATGCTTCAGATAGTTACTTCAAGTTTATTGTTGCTTGGTACTTTCTACCTGTGGCCCCTTATTGTTGTATTGTTACCTCACACTTCAGATAGTTACTTCAAGTTTATTGTTGCTTGGTACTTTCTACATGTGGCCCCTTATTGTTGTATTGTTACCTCACACTTCAGATAGTTACTTCAAGTTTATTGTTGCTTGGTACTTTCTACCTGTGGCCCCTTATTGTTGTATTGTAACCTCACACTTGAGATAGTTACTTCAAGTTTATTGTTACTTGGTACTTTCTACCTGTGGCCCCTTATTGTTGTATTGTAACCTCACGCTTGAGATAGTTACTTCAAGTTTATTGTTGCTTGGTACTTTCTACCTGTGGCCCCTTATTGTTGTATTGTAACCTCACACTTGAGATAGTTACTTCAAGTTTATTGTTGCTTGGTACTTTCTACCTGTGGCCCCTTATTGTTGTATTGTAACCTCACACTTGAGATAGTTACTTCAAGTTTATTGTTGCTTGGTACTTTCTACCTTTGGCTCCTTATTGTTGTATTGTAACCTCACACTTCAGATTGTTACTTCAAGTTTATTGTTGCTTGGTACTTTCTACCTGTGGCCCCTTATTGTTGTATTGTTACCTCACACTTCAGATAGTTACTTCAAGTTTATTGTTGCTTGGTACTTTCTACATGTGGCCCCTTATTGTTGTATTGTTACCTCACACTTCAGATAGTTACTTCAAGTTTATTGTTGCTTGGTACTTTCTACCTGTGGCCCCTTATTGTTGTATTGTAACCTCACACTTGAGATAGTTACTTCAAGTTTATTGTTGCTTGGTACTTTCTACCTGTGGCCCCTTATTGTTGTATTGTAACCTCACACTTGAGATAGTTACTTCAAGTTTATTGTTGCTTGGTACTTTCTACCTTTGGCCCCTTATTGTTGTATTGTAACCTTATACTTCAGATAGTTACTTCAGGTTTATTGTTGCTTGGTACTTTCTACCTGTGGCCCCTTATTGTTGTATTGTAACCTCACACTTCAGATAGTTACTTCAAGTTTACTGTTGCTTGGTACTTTCTACCTGTGGCCCCTTATTGTTGTATTGTAACCTCACACTTCAGATAGTTACTTCAAGTTTATTGTTGCTTGGTACTTTCTACCTGTGGCCCCTTATTGTTGTATTGTAACCTCACACTTGAGATAGTTACTTCAAGTTTATTGTTGCTTGGTACTTTCTACCTGTGGCCCCTTATTGTTGTATTGTTACCTCACGCTTCAGATAGTTACTTCAAGTTTATTGTTGCTTGGTACTTTCTACCTGTGGCCCCTTATTGTTGTATTGTAACCTCACGCTTCAGATAGTTACTTCAAGTTTATTGTTGCTTGGTACTTTCTACCTGTGGCCCCTTATTGTTGTATTGTTACCTCACGCTTCAGATAGTTACTTCAAGTTTATTGTTGCTTGGTACTTTCTACCTGTGGCCCCTTATTGTTGTATTGTTACCTCACGCTTCAGATAGTTACTTCAAGTTTATTGTTGCTTGGTACTTTCTACCTGTGGCCCCTTATTGTTGTATTGTTACCTCATGCTTCAGATAGTTACTTCAAGTTTATTGTTGCTTGGTACTTTCTACCTGTGGCCCCTTATTGTTGTATTGTTACCTCACGCTTCAGATAGTTACTTCAAGTTTATTGTTGCTTGGTACTTTCTACCTGTGGCCCCTTATTGTTGTATTGTTACCTCACGCTTCAGATAGTTACTTTAAGTTTATTGTTTCTTGGTACTTTCTACCTGTGGCCCCTTATTGTTGTATTGTTACCTCACACTTCAGATAGTTACTTCAAGTTTATTGTTGCTTGGTACTTTCTACCTGTGGCTCCTTATTGTTGTATTGTAACCTCACACTTCAGATAGTTACTTCACGTTTTGTTGCTTGGTACTTTTACCTGTGGCCCCTTATTGTTGTATTGTTACCTCACACTTCAGATTGTTACTTCAAGTTTATTGTTGCTTGATACTTTCTACATGTGGCCCCTTATTGTTGTATTGTTACCTCATGCTTCAGATAGTTACTTCAAGTTTATTGTTGCTTGGTACTTTCTACCTGTAGCTCCTTATTGTTGTATTGTAACCTCACACTTCAGATAGTTACTTCACGTTTTGTTGCTTGGTACTTTCTACCTGTGGCCCCTTATTGTTGTATTGTTACCTCACACTTCAGATTGTTACTTCAAGTTTATTGTTGCTTGATACTTTCTACATGTGGCCCCTTATTGTTGTATTGTAACCTCACACTTCAGATAGTTACTTCAAGTTTACTGTTGCTTGGTACTTTCTACCTGTGGCTCCTTATTGTTGTATTGTAACCTCACACTTCAGATAGTTACTTCAAGTTTACTGTTGCTTGGTACTTTCTACCTTTGGCCCCTTATTGTTGTATTGTAACCTCACACTTCAGATAGTTACTTCAATTATATTTTGTGCTTGGTACTTTCTACCAGTGGCCCCTTATTGCTGTATTGTTACCTCACACTTCACAAGACATTATTTCCTGCAGGTAGTAAAGTATATTGAGATTGGTAATTTCTACATGTGGCCCCTTATTGCTGTATTGTTACCTCACACTTCACAAGACATTATTTCCTGCAGATAGTACTCAAAGTATATTCAGATTGATACTTTCTACATACGCCCTTATTGTTGTATTGGGTGTGGATTTGTCAGTAACCTCACACTTCAGAAGACATTATTTCCTGCAGATATTTTTTTCCAGCTGTGTCATTAGTTATCTGCAGTATACATTTTTCACTCAAAGTCAACAGCAGCAACTCCGCCTAGCCTGGTCCCAAGCCCGGCTGAAAAAGGAGGAGGGCGGCCTGCATGGAGGCTGTAAGGAGGCAGCCCCTCCACCATGCAAAGGCACAACAGGCTAATCACCTGTTTGCTTTAAAACATGATTACACAAACTAGAAGAGAGAAAACCGGACTGATTCTAAAGGCGACGAACTGAAACGGACTACTGACTACGACTTATGGAACATGGAACACAAGAAGTATAAATGGGAAAGAAGAGAAGCTGCTGGAAGAGATGAGGAAAGCAAAATTAGAAATCCTGGCTATAACGGAAACAAAGAAAAAGGGACAAGGAGTCATGGATCTCGATGGCAACACGCTGCTCTACAGTGGTGTACCCACGTCTGAAAGAGCTAAAGGGGGCGTGGGTTGCATTGTGGCCAAAAACCAGAAAGATAGTATCAAGGGATGGAACTTTGTCTCGGAGCGCATTATGGTTGTGAAACTAAAAGAAGGAGAAACCATAGTCAACCTGGTCATAGTGTATGGGCCAAATGAGGATGAGAGAGCAGAGGTCAAGGAGGAATTCTTCAAGCTGCTTCAAAGGACAGTAGATGACTGCCTAGATGAAATTATCATGCTCAGAGATTTCAATGCCAGAGTTGGAAATGACCATGCTAGATATGGTGGTGTTATCAGAAGATATGGAGAAGATACTCTCAATGACAATGGAAAGCGACTCCTTAGATTCTGCAGTGAGCAGAATCTGATCATTACAAACACAAAGTTCCCCCATAAGCACATACATGCATACACTAGATGTGAACCAACAAAGAATGAGAAGTCAGTAATCGACTATGCCATTGTTAGGAGGAGCTCATTCAAATATGTCCGGGATGCTAGAGTCTGGAGGGGGCCAGAGATTGGAAGTGATCACTACCTACTTACAATCAAAAGAACAACTGAAAGAGTTGCTCAGCATAGGAACTGCCCAACACCACGCAAGAAACCAAGTAAACAAACGGGAGAAATGAGCATTAAGACCTACAAGCTGAGAGAGCCAGAAATTAAGACCAGATATCAGGGGCTTATTGCTACAGCGGTGAGCAACACAGAAGAACTACCTGATGACTTGGAAACCCTTTGGCTTAAATTCAAGGACATCATAAAGACAGCTGCTGCAGAAGCATGTGGTGAAGTCCGACTTGGGAACAAGAGAAAGAGGACACCTTGGTGGACAGAGGAAGTCAAAGAGAAAATAAGAGAGAAGAAAATGGCATGGAAACAATACTTAGGAGCTAAAAACACAGCAGGACAAATAGAGAAATATAGAGAATATGTGATACTCAGAACAGAAGCAAAGAACAAGGTACTAGCAGCAAAATAGAAGTCCTAGGAAGAATTTGGAGAAAAGCTAGAAAAAGATGCGCAAGAAAACCAGAAATTGTTCTATAAGACCCTAAAGAACACGAGGAAGGAAAAACAATGCCCTCTCAAATTTATAAAGGACAAGCAAGGCAAATTGCTTACTGCCCCGAAGGAAGTAATGGAAAGATGGAAAGAATATTTCTCAGAACTCCTTGATGGTGAGCAAGCATCAGAAATGATAACCACTAGCACAGAAGAAGAAACCAATGGTGATGAAGATGACATAAAAATGGAAGAACTGAAGGCAGCACTGGAGAAAATCAATATGGGCAAAGCAGCAGGGCATGATGGTATAACACCAGAAATGGTTAAGTACATGGAAGCATCAGGCGACCTATTACTCTTAAGGGTTCTACAGGCACCATGGTGCAACAAGACCATACCAAAGGATTGGGAGATTGCCATCATAACATCAATTTTAAAAAAGGGTGACAATCGACAATGCGGAAACCATAGAGGCATATCACTTCTCAGTGTCCCTGGTAAAATCTACTCTAGAATCCTAGAGCAGAGACTCCGACGCCTAGCTGAGCCACAATTGGATGAGGTCCAGTGTGGATTTCGAGCAAACTGAAGTACTAAGACCTAATCTTCACACTCAGACAGCTGAGTGAAAAGGCTCTTGAGTATATGAGTGAGATCCATCTTTGTTTCATAGATCTAGAAAAGGCGTTTGACAGGGTCCCCTGGAGCAAACTTTGGGACTGTTTGGCAAGGAAGAACATTCCAGTACCTCTGATTCATGCTATACAGAGCTTCTACAAGTCTTGCAGAAATTACGTGAGGACAGCAAACCATAAGTCAGAAGAGTTCAGGACCACCACTGGTGTAAGACAAGGTGATATCCTGTCACCTTATCTTTTAATACTCCTCGTGGACATGTAAGGAGAGAACAAGAAAGTATTCAGTGGGGTACTGGAAGATGAGACAGGTCTGTATTTCAGAGCTGACATTTGCTGATGTTGTTGCCCTGATTGCTAATTCAGAGGCACATCTCCAATCCAACCTGCAAGTCTGGAAGGAAGAGCTGGAGAAGAGAGGGATGGTCATAAGCAGCTCTAAAACAAAATCCATGGTGATATCACGAGAAGAAAGAAGACATCAGATTAAGCTGGGAGAACAGGTCCTGGAGCAGGTCAACCACTTTAAATACCTTGGAGCTATTATAGACCGAAAGGGAGACATGAAAGAAGAGTTGACCATTCGAAAAGCTGCAGCTGGGAGACTTTTTCAGGCCATAAATCGAGGATTCCTCAGCAAGAGAGAGGTTGGTAAGAAAACAAAGATGGCTGTATACCGCACCACCTATGTCCCAGTCTTGACATATGGATGCGAGACATGGGCAATGACTACAACCCTCAAAAGCCAGATCCAAACCTCAGAAATGAGTTATCTGAAGAAGGTGGTTGAAGTAACAAGGAGAGACATGGTCCACAACCAGATGATACATCAAGGCCTAAAATCCCACCCCCTGCAGACCCAAGTAGAACAGTCCCAACTAAGATGGTTTAGCCATGTCTGCAGAATGGGAGAACATCGGCTACCATGACAAGCATGGGAAACAGAGCCAGGGATCCAGACCCCCAGGACGACCCAGAGTTTGCTGGGAGGACAACATTAGACAATCTTTGAAGGACCGAGGACTAGAATGGAACCAGGCCAGGAGGAAGACAGCCGATAGGATAGTCTGGCGCTCTCTCTTCCAAACCTATACACCTCACGGTAGAAGGGGAACGACTAAGTAAGTAAGTCAACAGCAGCTCCAGAGCTTGATGAATTGCTTCTCCCAAGCATGCAAGGACTTTGGCCTCACAATAAGTCTAAAGAAAACAAATGTGCTGAGTCAAGTTGTGGATGTTGCACCAGTTATTACTATTGATAGCAATGAATTGGCAGTGGTGCACCACTTCACATACCTGGGGTCTACCATCAACAGCAAACTCTCTAGGCACAGAAATTGACAGCTGCAGTGGTAAAGCCGCAGCCATTTTTGCCCACCTCACAACTCGTGTTTGGGGAAACTCTAAACTCATAATGAAGACCAAATCTGCAGTGTATAATGCCTGTGTCACCAGCATGCTTCTCTATGGAAGTGAGGCATGGACAACCTAAGCTAAGCAAGAAAGAAGGCTCAATACCTTCCATCTACGGTGTCTACGCAACATCCTTAGTATTTCGTGGAAGAACAAAGTGAAAGATGTTGAGGTACTGTCACTTGCTGGCCTTCAGAGCATGTATACACTACTTAGACAGCGCAGACTACGCTGACTTGACCATGTCCACCACATAGAAGATTGTGACATTCCTAAAGATAACTTCTACAGCCAACTGGCAGATGGCAGAAAAACATCCAGGCGGCCACAACTGAGGGTCAGAGATGTGGGCAAGAGAGACATGAAAGCACTGGACATAATTCCAACAACCTGGGAGGGTGAAGCTGCCACAACTGAGGGTCAGAGATGTGGGGCAAGAGAGACATGAAAGCACTGGACATAATTCCAGCAACATGGGAGGGTGAAGCTGCCACAACTGAGGGTCAGAGATGTGGACAAGAGAGACATGAGGGCACTGGACATAATTCCAGCAACATGGGAGGGTGAAGCTGCCACAACTGAGGGTCAGAGATGTGGGGCAAGAGAGACATGAAAGCACTGGACATAATTCCAGCAACATGGGAGGGTGAAGCTGCCACAACTGAGGGTCAGAGATGTGGGGCAAGAGAGACATGAAAGCACTGGACATAATTCCAGTAACCTGGGAGGGTGAAGCTGCCACAACTGAGGGTCAGAGATGTGGGCAAGAGGGACATGAAAGCACTGGGACATAATTCCAACAACCTGCGAGGGTGAAGCTGCCAATCTGCACCAAGTGGTGATGCTCCCTGCAGGGCTACCTAAGATTTGGCAAAAATAAGTTCTCAAAACAAGCAGACGAGAAAAGAATATATCGATAGAACACCAGGGAAAAAAAAACAGCTGAGGGTTATCACCTGAGAGGCACATTCTCATAGTTAGTTATGACTTAGGGGCACATTATCATAGTTAGTTATGACTTAGGGGCACATTCTCATAGTTATGATTGGAGGGGCACATTCTCATAGATAGTTATGACTGAAGGGGCACATTCTCATAGTTATGACTGAAAGGGCACATTCTCATAGTTATGACTGAAGGGGCACATTCTCATACATATGACTGAAGGGGCACATTCTCATAATTATGACAAAGGGCACATTCTCATAGTTATGACTGAAGGGGCACATTCTCATAGTTATGACTGAAGGGTCTACTATACTATGTACTATTTTTCAGCACTGTCATTAGTTGTCTGTAATACGGGCCTTTAAAGTTTTTCTGGGTTCCTTAATCCTTTTGGGATGTAGGATAAAGAGAGAGGGATAGTACCTCACGGTGAGAGACAGCCATGTCCTTTTTAGGATAGTCAGGATCCTATTTGGTTCTCCTCTCTTTGTCTAGCTCATGTATGGCTCCTCGAATACCGCTTGTGTACGGCGGTGGCCACATCCCGGGCAACAGTCTTGGCTGACTGGCTAAACTACATGGGTGGAGTAGGAGCAATCTTACTCAAGGGAATGTCCATCCCTAGTACACAAAGACTGAGACGGTGAGTGAGGCGGAGGAATCTGAGAAGATCAATGGCTCTCAAAGCGAAACAGCAAAGTGTGTGGCGCACTAGAGGCATGTCGGACATAGAAAAAGACAATGGCTAGCCACCGTGGAAGAGATTGGGGCCTTACCACGTACTTCCTACAGAACGTAATGGGATCACAACAACAAGATAACAACCGATATGTAGAGAACTCTCTGTCCTCTGGGGAAGAATCTACTGTACAAATTAACAGGGAAGAGGCAACTCCTCTAATGAGTAAGGAAGTGCATAATGACGAGTGTTCCTTAAATTCTGTTGAAAGGGAGCATTCTGAAAAAGACCACCTAAAAACTAGTAGGAGAAGCCTAAAAATAGGAACATGGAATGTTAGAACTCTAAACGGAGAAGGAAAGCTGGACAATCTTATATTAGAGGCAACAGACATGAAACTCGATATACTGGGAGTTGCAGAAGCAAGACTTTTGGATACAGGCTACATAACAAGAGACCAGTACACGCTTATACACTCAGGAGGAGAGAAACACGAAAGAGGGGTAGGAATGTTGATAAAGAAGGAGTTAGAAAAATACGTATGTGGATACTGGACACACAATGACAGAATGATGTTACTAAAGATGAGAGCAAAGCCATTCGACATATCAATCTTACAAACTTAAACCAGTCAAATCTACAGATGTGTTGATAGTAATGGGTGATATGAATGCAAAAGTAGGAAAAGGAAAATACAAGAAAATAGTAGGACAGTATGGATTAGGGACAAGAAATGATAGAGGAGACAGACTTATCCAGTTCTGTGAAGAAAACCAGCTGGTCATATGTAACACCTTTTTTGAACACCACCCAAGGAAATTATACACATGGAAAAGCCCAGGAGATGTAACACGTAATCAAATCGACTATATCATGATAAAACATAGATTTAAGAACAGTGTCACAAGTGCAAAGACACATCCTGGCGCCAACATAAATTCAGATCACAATCCAGTTGTCATCAAAGTAAATATAAAGCTGAAAAGAGCAGGAAACAGAAGACAGGAGGAACCCCAGATAGAAATATCAGCGCTGAAACAACCAGATATAAAACAGAAATATTTAATCGATGTCAAAAATAAATACCAACAGTTATTGACAGAAAGCATGGAGCAGTATAGAAGAGAAAACCCAGAAGAAAAAGCAACCGCAAAATGGGAATGCTTAAAAACAAGCATACAATCAGCAAATGCAAATTTACCTAAAAAGGAGTCTAAGAAAAATCAAATTTGGATGACAGATGACATCTTGAATAAAATGGCAGAAAGAAAGAAAGCAAAAAACACTCCAGAATATAAAACAATAGACAATGACATACATACTATGTGTAGAGAAGCAAAAGAACGGTGGATAGAAACAAAATGTAAGGAAATAGAAGACTTGGAAGCAAAACACATGACAAGAGATATGCATGAAGAAATAAAGAAATTATCAAATCGGTCGCGGTTTGCACAAGGAGGAAGCTGTATCAAGAACAAAAATGGTGTAATATTACTTGATGAGAAAGACATATCAAACAGATGGGCAGAATACGTTAAAAGAACTATTCGAGGACAACAGAGGTAAAAAACCATCACCAGATTCTAATGAAGGCCCAAACATTCTCAGATCAGAAGTAGAGAATGCCATTCATATGATACAAAAAGGAAGATCAGCAGGCATGGATAACATAAAAATTGAAATGATAGAAGCTCTGGAGAGCTTTGGTATAGATACAATCACAGAAATATGCAATGATATATACAATACAGGATATTTACCACACGACATGAAGACATCAGTTTTTATAACATTGCCCAAAAAACCAAATGCAACAGAATGTTCAGACTTCAGAACAATCAGCCTGATGAGTCATGCAATTAAGATACTGCTGAAAATCATACAGGAAAGAATAAAAAGTAAAGTAGACAGCGAAATCCAAGAAGAACAGTTTGGTTTTAGACGGAACAGTGGAACAAGAGAGGCAATATTTTGCCTAAGAAGATTAGCAGAAAAATATACAGAGGTCCAAAAAAGTATGTATATGTGCTTCATTGACTATAAGAAGGCTTTTGACAGAATCCATCATGAGAAAATAATTGAATGCCTCAAAGACATAGGTATTGATGGAAAAGATATAAGAATACTCAGTAACCTTTATTGGGAGCAAACTGCCACAGTAAGATCGGGAAGGAATTATTCACCATACATAGACATAAAAAGAGGTGTCAGACAAGGTTGTGTGCTGTCCCCCTGCCTATTTAATTTATACACTGAAAAAATTTTCAAACAGATACAGGAAATACCAGGACTGAACATCAGTGGAAGATCAATAAACAACCTTAGATATGCAGATGATACCGTGTTGTTAGCTGAAAGCGAACAGGAGTTACAAGAACTAGTGAAGCAAGTGAACAGTATAAGTCATGAATATGGACTCGACATTAATATTGAGAAAACTAAAACTATGATAATTAGCAAAACAGACGATAAACCCACATTAAAGATAAGCGTAAATGGGAAAATCCTGGAACAAGTCAAGAGCTACGTATATCTTGGTCATATAATAACAGAAGATGGCAGATGTGAAACAGAAATCAAGAAGAGAATAGGAATGGCCAAAGCTACATTCAACAACATGAAACATACTGACATCCAAACAGTTATCTCATAAATTAAAACTGAGAATCATAAAGTGTTATATATATTCTGCATTTCTGTATGGTGCAGAAACATGGACGATGAATAAGCATTTGGAAGAAAGAATTGAGGCTCTTGAAATGTGGATATATAGAAGAATGGGGCGTATCTCATGGAAAGAGATGAAAACAAATAAGGAGGTCCTAGAAAATCTAGGTATGAAAAGAGAACTAATGAGAGAGGTCAAAGTTCGGCAGCTAAAATACTTTGGCCACATAAAAAGGCATAACACCTTGCAGAAGACCATAACAGAAGGGAGAGTTGAAGGCAAATGTGCAAGGGGAAGACAACGCTATAAGTGGGAAGATAACATCAAGAGATGGACGGGAAAGAGTCTATCAGAGTGTACCACCAAGACAAGAGACAGAAGACGTTGGAGATCCATTACAGCCAACCTTCGTTGTGGAGATGGCAACTGATGATGATGATTAATCCTTTAGTATAAATCTTAGTAATTTAGTGTACACATCCACTTTACAAATGCATCATTCCTGTATGATGGTTACATATTTATCAGGTGTGCGGGTTTCATTCCAGAATTTTTGGATGATTCTGCAATCAAAGCATTCAATAAGTACAGTAATTTCAACTTGCCTGTGGCTCATACACTCTTCCTTGAATATCATGGGCCAGCTGTCGGTCTGGAAGAACAGTTCAGAGTTATTGGTGAGTAGTAGTAGTAAGAATTTAGTAATGTGAGGGAGTTTTTTGTGTCTGTTTTGTTTTTATTCTTGACATGTTTTGTGTATTTTAAACTAGTTTACATGATGATGTGACAGAGATCGTGGTGTACACAACTGTTTGTTTTGAGAACCATTCAGAGTTAGATGATACTTGTTAAATATGAAATAGAAAAAGAAATTTGTTAAATTATACATAAAACATATTTCTTTTGTTATATTCTATAGTCCTGTGCCCAGTTAACTGGCCTTTTAAAGTCACACACAGTGAATAATTGAATTACATTTGAAACAAGTGATGTGTTTGTATAATGAAGATGCTTAAGAAACAAGATTTGACTGCTGTGGCATCAGTCTTACTTAAGAAACAAGATTTGACTGTTGTGGCATTAGTTATATATGTAATACTGATAATAATTTCTATTTTCACTCCTGTTTGATCATGTGACCACCACTACACTTGTAGAAAGCCAACATTTATGTCTTATTGCCAGTGATGACTTCTGTAGTCATTTGTTTGATGTGGTCGGTTTGCCAGTGAAGGCTTCTGTAGTCATTTGTTTGATGTGGTCAGTTTGCCAGTGATGGCTTCTGTAGTCTGTTAAGGGATAGAGAAATTGCCCGAATTCTCTCGTTTGTTGTCTAGGATCCATTCGTTTTAATAAAGATGTTGAAGTTCTTTTATTTTTAATTTGGTTTGCATTGTCAAATATTCTGGAAGTCAATCTTCTTGGATACCCCCTTCTGTCAATCTTCAGTTACTGAATAAGGCTATCAACTGGTTAACTGAACCTTGAATGAGTGAACGAACCTCTCGACTTAGACGATTTGGCAACAGTTTAATACACAGTAAGTACGAATTCACAAAACGTCACAATCACGAATATGGCATGAATACTCCCTCTAACTTTCAGTCTAACATTATCTTGGTTCGCTTTTATACAATGTCACTCAACTTTTCCCTAGTTGATACTTTTATAATATCATTCTTTGATTCCATTTAACATCGGGGTATTGAGCCTCCCGGCATATCAAATATTCATTATATCTTTTTCCAACAACATCGGGGGATTTGAGCGTCCCGGTATATCTAATATTTATACATCATAATTTCCACTCCATAAACTTCGGGGAATGAGTCCTCCCGTTATAACACTGTTCAATTATATTTTCAACACACTTCTTTGTATTGGGAACCACCGTCCCGTACTGACTTCAACTATAATCCTGGCATATTCTCATGCCTCTCATTTAAAGCACATAGCTTACCATTTTTCCAGAAATATTTATTGAACATACAAATATACTGGCTGATACACAAGCCATTTTAGACACACATCTTGACGGTATGACGTCACATCAATCTCCCTGCATCATACCTAGATACTCATCTCACCGCGACCGCTTTCATATATTTCTTGCGTTCAGTTGAGGTACAACATGGTGTGACAAAACCTGGAACTAATAATAAGTTGCCCTGATAAAAATCGCACCATGAAGCACCCTCAACATAGTCATTTGTTTGACGTGGTCAGTTTGCCAGAGATGGCTTCTGTAGTCATGTCATTTGTTTGACATGGTCAGTTTGCCAGAGATGGCTTCTGTAGTCATGTCATTTGTTTGACGTGGTCAGTTTGCCAGTGATGGCTTCTGTAGTCATTTGTTTGATGTGGTCAATTTGCCAGTGATGGCTTCTTTAGTCATTTGTTTGACGTGGTCAGTTTGCCAGTGATGGCTTCTGTAGTAATTTGTTTGACGTGGTCAGTTTGCCAGTGATGGCTTCTGTAGTCATTTGTTTGATGTGGTCAGTTTGCCAGTGATGGCTTCTGTAGTCATTTGTTTGATGTGGTCAGTTTGCCAGTGATGGCTTCTGTAGTCATTTGTTTGATGGGGTCAGTTTGCCAGCCCCACCCACACCAAGCCTGAAGACTCAGTCATTCTATTCTTTCTTTGTTTCCTTCACAAACCTCCACAAACTTCCACAAACCTCCACAAACTTCCACAAACCTCCACAAACTTAAACCAAAGTTTTGCTTCTCAGTGCTGCAAGTTTTACAATATATTTTTTTCCCCTTGCATATGGCATGACATGGATAATTTTCTTTATGTAAAGTTATGTGCACCAGAGTGAAGATGAGACATGTCTGTGACATGGCTTGCAGCAGAAATATCAGATCTCAATTCTTGATCGTTACATTTATGTCATCATGTGACGTATTCTTTCCAGAACGTTGTCTCCATTACAGCTGCTCTGAACGCATCACGATTCATGTACTTTCACAAAATATATAGAGTAGACACAAACATACATGCATGCTTCTACTCCCTCACTCACTCACTCACTTGTTGAGGTAACTAGAGTAGTGGTAGCATTGATGATATTGGTAGTACTTGTTGAGGTAACTAGAGTAGTGGTAGCATTGATGATATTGGTAGTACTTGTTGAGGTAACTAGAGTAGTGGTAGCATTGATGATATTGGTAGTAGTTGTTGTGGTAACTAGAGTAGTGGTAGCATTGATGATATTGGTAGTAGTTGTTGAGGTAACTAGAGTAGTGGTAGCATTGATGATATTGGTAGTAGTTGTTGAGGTAACTAGAGTAGTGGTAGCATTGATGATATTGGTAGTAGTTGTTGAGGTAACTAGAGTAGTGGTAGCATTGATGATATGATATTGGTAGTAGTTGTTGAGGTAACTAGAGTAGTGGTAGCATTGATGATATTGGTAGTAGTTGTTGAGGTAACTAGAGTAGTGGTAGCATTGATGATATTGGTAGTAGTTGTTGAGGTAACTAGAGTAGTGGTAGCATTGATGATATTGGTAGTAGTTGTTGAGGTAACTAGAGTAGTGGTAGCATTGATGATATTGGTAGTAGTTGTTGATATTGGTAGTAGTTGTTGAGGTAACTAGAGTAGTGGTAGCATTGATGATATTGGTAGTAGTTGTTGAGGTAACTAGAGTAGTGGTAGCATTGATGATATTGGTAGTAGTTGTTGAGGTAACTAGAGTAGTGGTAGCATTGATGATATTGGTAGTAGTTGTTGAGGTAACTAGAGTAGTGGTAGCATTGATGATATTGGTAGTAGTTGTTGAGGTAACTAGAGTAGTGGTAGCATTGATGATATTGGTAGTAGTTGTTGAGGTAACTAGAGTAGTGGTAGCATTGATGATATTGGTAGTAGTTGTTGAGGTAACTAGAGTAGTGGTAGCATTGATGATATTGGTAGTAGTTGTTGAGGTAACTAGAGTAGTGGTAGCATTGATGATATTGGTAGTAGTTGTTGAGGTAACTAGAGTAGTGGTAGCATTGATGATATTGGTAGTAGTTGTTGAGGTAACTAGAGTAGTGGTAGCATTGATGATATTGGTAGTAGTTGTTGAGGTAACTAGAGTAGTGGTAGCATTGATGATATTGGTAGTAGTTGTTGAGGTAACTAGAGTAGTGGTAGCATTGATGATATTGGTAGCATTGATGATATTGGTAGTAGTTGTTGAGGTAACTAGAGTAGTGGTAGCATTGATGATATTGGTAGTAGTTGTTGAGGTAACTAGAGTAGTGGTAGCATTGATGATATTGGTAGTAGTTGTTGAGGTAACTAGAGTAGTGGTAGCATTGATGATATTGGGTAGTAGTTGTTGAGGTAACTAGAGTAGTGGTAGCATTGATGATATTGGTAGTAGTTGTTGAGGTAACTAGAGTAGTGGTAGCATTGATGATATTGGTAGTAGTTGTTGAGGTAACTAGAGTAGTGGTAGCATTGATGATATTGGTAGTAGTTGTTGAGGTAACTAGAGTAGTGGTAGCATTGATGATATTGGTAGTAGTTGTTGAGGTAACTAGAGTAGTGGTAGCATTGATGATATTGGTAGTAGTTGTTGAGGTAACTAGAGTAGTGGTAGCATTGATGATATTGGTAGTAGTTGTTGAGGTAACTAGAGTAGTGGTAGCATTGATGATATTGGTAGTAGTTGTTGAGGTAACTAGAGTAGTGGTAGCATTGATGATATTGGTAGTAGTTGTTGAGGTAACTAGAGTAGTGGTAGCATTGATGATATTGGTAGTAGTTGTTGAGGTAACTAGAGTAGTGGTAGCATTGATGATATTGGTAGTAGTTGTTGAGGTAACTAGAGTAGTGGTAGCATTGATGATATTGGTAGTAGTTGTTGAGGTAACTAGAGTAGTGGTAGCATTGATGATATTGGTAGTAGTTGTTGAGGTAACTAGAGTAGTGGTAGCATTGATGATATTGGTAGTAGTTGTTGAGGTAACTGTTGAGGTAACTAGGTAGTAGTTGGTAGCATTGCATTGATGATATTGGTAGTAGTTGTTGAGGTAACTAGAGTAGTGGTAGCATTGATGATATTGGTAGTAGTTGTTGAGGTAACTAGAGTAGTGGTAGCATTGATGATATTGGTAGTAGTTGTTGAGGTAACTAGAGTAGTGGTAGCATTGATGATATTGGTAGTAGTTGTTGAGGTAACTAGAGTAGTGGTAGCATTGATGATATTGGTAGTAGTTGTTGAGGTAACTAGAGTAGTGGTAGCATTGATGATATTGGTAGTAGTTGTTGAGGTAACTAGAGTAGTGGTAGCATTGATGATATTGGTAGTAGTTGTTGAGGTAACTAGAGTAGTGGTAGCATTGATGATATTGGTAGTAGTTGTTGAGGTAACTAGAGTAGTGGTAGCATTGATGATATTGGTAGTAGTTGTTGAGGTAACTAGAGTAGTGGTAGCATTGATGATATTGGTAGTAGTTGTTGAGGTAACTAGAGTAGTGGTAGCATTGATGATATTGGGGGTGGATGGTTAGGTAACTAGAGTAGTGGTAGCATTGATGATATTGGTAGTAGTTGTTGAGGTAACTAGAGTAGTGGTAGCATTGATGATGATATTGGTAGTAGTTGTTTAGTAGTAGGTAACTAGAGTAGTGGTAGCATTGATGATATTGGTAGTAGTTGTTGAGGTAACTAGAGTAGTGGTAGCATTGATGATATTGGTAGTAGTTGTTGTGGTAACTAGAGTAGTGGTAGCATTGATGATATTGGTAGTAGTTGTTGAGGTAACTAGAGTAGTGGTAGCATTGATGATATTGGTAGTAGTTGTTGAGGTAACTAGAGTAGTGGTAGCATTGATGATATTGGTAGTAGTTGTTGAGGTAACTAGAGTAGTGGTAGCATTGATGATATTGGTAGTAGTTGTTGAGGTAACTAGAGTAGTGGTAGCATTGATGATATTGGTAGTAGTTGTTGAGGTAACTAGAGTAGTGGTAGCATTGATGATATTGGTAGTAGTTGTTGAGGTAACTAGAGTAGTGGTAGCATTGATGATATTGGTAGTAGTTGTTGAGGTAACTAGAGTAGTGGTAGCATTGATGATATTGGTAGTAGTTGTTGAGGTAACTAGAGTAGTGGTAGCATTGATGATATTGGTAGTAGTTGTTGAGGTAACTAGAGTAGTGGTAGCATTGATGATATTGGTAGTAGTTGTTGAGGTAACTAGAGTAGTGGTAGCATTGATGATATTGGTAGTAGTTGTTGAGGTAACTAGAGTAGTGGTAGCATTGATGATATTGGTAGTAGTTGTTGAGGTAACTAGAGTAGTGGTAGCATTGATGATATTGGTAGTAGTTGTTGAGGTAACTAGAGTAGTGGTAGCATTGATGATATTGGTAGTAGTTGTTGAGGTAACTAGAGTAGTGGTAGCATTGATGATATTGGTAGTAGTTGTTGAGGTAACTAGAGTAGTGGTAGCATTGATGATATTGGTAGTAGTTGTTGAGGTAACTAGAGTAGTGGTAGCATTGATGATATTGGTAGTAGTTGTTGAGGTAACTAGAGTAGTGGTAGCATTGATGATATTGGTAGTAGTTGTTGAGGTAACTAGAGTAGTGGTAGCATTGATGATATTGGTAGTAGTTGTTGAGGTAACTAGAGTAGTGGTAGCATTGATGATATTGGTAGTAGTTGTTGAGGTAACTAGAGTAGTGGTAGCATTGATGATATTGGTAGTAGTTGTTGAGGTAACTAGAGTAGTGGTAGCATTGATGATATTGGTAGTAGTTGTTGAGGTAACTAGAGTAGTGGTAGCATTGATGATATTGGTAGTAGTTGTTGAGGTAACTAGAGTAGTGGTAGCATTGATGATATTGGTAGTAGTTGTTGAGGTAACTAGAGTAGTGGTAGCATTGATGATATTGGTAGTAGTTGTTTGTGGTAACTAGAGTAGTGGTAGCATTGATGATATTGGTAGTAGTTGTTGAGGTAACTAGAGTAGTGGTAGCATTGATGATATTGGTAGTAGTTGTTGAGGTAACTAGAGTAGTGGTAGCATTGGTGTATGAGGTAATTGAGTAGTGGTAGCATTGTTGATATTGGGTAAGGTAGAGTAGTGGTAGCATTGATGATATTGGTAGTAGTTGTTGAGGTAACTAGAGTAGTGGTAGCATTGATGATATTGGTAGTAGTTGTTGTGGTAACTAGAGTAGTGGTAGCATTGATGATATTGGTAGTAGTTGTTGAGGTAACTAGAGTAGTGGTAGCATTGATGATATTGGTAGTAGTTGTTGAGGTAACTAGAGTAGTGGTAGCATTGATGATATTGGTAGTAGTTGTTGAGGTAACTAGAGTAGTGGTAGCATTGATGATATTGGTAGTAGTTGTTGAGGTAACTAGAGTAGTGGTAGCATTGATGATATTGGGTAGTAGTTGTTGAGGTAACTAGAGTAGTGGGTAGCATTGATGATATTGGTAGTAGTTGTTGAGGTAACTAGAGTAGTGGTAGCATTGATGATATTGGTAGTAGTTGTTGAGGTAACTAGAGTAGTGGTAGCATTGATGATATTGGTAGTAGTTGTTGAGGTAACTAGAGTAGTGGTAGCATTGATGATATTGGTAGTAGTTGTTGAGGTAACTAGAGTAGTGGTAGCATTGATGATATTGGTAGTAGTTGTTGAGGTAACTAGAGTAGTGGTAGCATTGATGATATTGGTAGTAGTTGTTGAGGTAACTAGAGTAGTGGTAGCATTGATGATATTGGTAGTAGTTGTTGAGGTAACTAGAGTAGTGGTAGCATTGATGATATTGGTAGTAGTTGTTGAGGTAACTAGAGTAGTGGTAGCATTGATGATATTGGTAGTAGTTGTTGAGGTAACTAGAGTAGTGGTAGCATTGATGATATTGGTAGTAGTTGTTGAGGTAACTAGAGTAGTGGTAGCATTGATGATATTGGTAGTAGTTGTTGAGGTAACTAGAGTAGTGGTAGCATTGATGATATTGGTAGTAGTTGTTGAGGTAACTAGAGTAGTGGTAGCATTGATGATATTGGTAGTAGTTGTTGAGGTAACTAGAGTAGTGGTAGCATTGATGATATTGGTAGTAGTTGAGGTAACTAGAGTAGTGGTAGCATGATATTGGTAGTAGTTGTTGAGGTAACTAGAGTAGTGGTAGCATTGATGATATTGGTAGTAGTTGTTGAGGTAACTAGAGTAGTGGTAGCATTGATGATATTGGTAGTAGTTGTTGAGGTAACTAGAGTAGTGGTAGCATTGATGATATTGGTAGTAGTTGTTGAGGTAACTAGAGTAGTGGTAGCATTGATGATATTGGTAGTAGTTGTTGAGGTAACTAGAGTAGTGGTAGCATTGATGATATTGGTAGTAGTTGTTGAGGTAACTAGAGTAGTGGTAGCATTGATGATATTGGTAGTAGTTGTTGAGGTAACTAGAGTAGTGGTAGCATTGATGATATTGGTAGTAGTTGTTGAGGTAACTAGAGTAGTGGTAGCATTGATGATATTGGTAGTAGTTGTTGAGGTAACTAGAGTAGTGGTAGCATTGATGATATTGGTAGTAGTTGTTGAGGTAACTAGAGTAGTGGTAGCATTGATGATATTGGTAGTAGTTGTTGAGGTAACTAGAGTAGTGGTAGCATTGATGATATTGGTAGTAGTTGTTGAGGTAACTAGAGTAGTGGTAGCATTGATGATATTGGTAGTAGTTGTTGAGGTAACTAGAGTAGTGGTAGCATTGATGATATTGGTAGTAGTTGTTGAGGTAACTAGAGTAGTGGTAGCATTGATGATATTGGTAGTAGTTGTTGAGGTAACTAGAGTAGTGGTAGCATTGATGATATTGGTAGTAGTTGTTGAGGTAACTAGAGTAGTGGTAGCATTGATGATATTGGTAGTAGTTGTTGAGGTAACTAGAGTAGTGGTAGCATTGATGATATTGGTAGTAGTTGTTGAGGTAACTAGAGTAGTGGTAGCATTGATGATATTGGTAGTAGTTGTTGAGGTAACTAGAGTAGTGGTAGCATTGATGATATTGGTAGTAGTTGTTGAGGTAACTAGAGTAGTGGTAGCATTGATGATATTGGTAGTAGTTGTTGAGGTAACTAGAGTAGTGGTAGCATTGATGATATTGGTAGTAGTTGTTGAGGTAACTAGAGTAGTGGTAGCATTGATGATATTGGTAGTAGTTGTTGAGGTAACTAGAGTAGTGGTAGCATTGATGATATTGGTAGTAGTTGTTGAGGTAACTAGAGTAGTGGTAGCATTGAGTAGTGGTAGCATTGATGATATTGGTAGTAGTTGTTGAGGTAACTAGAGTAGTGGTAGCATTGATGATATTGGTAGTAGTTGTTGAGGTAACTAGAGTAGTGGTAGCATTGATGATATTGGTAGTAGTTGTTGTGGTAACTAGAGTAGTGGTAGCATTGATGATATTGGTAGTAGTTGTTGAGGTAACTAGAGTAGTGGTAGCATTGATGATATTGGTAGTAGTTGTTGAGGTAACTAGAGTAGTGGTAGCATTGATGATATTGGTAGTAGTTGTTGAGGTAACTAGAGTAGTGGTAGCATTGATGATATTGGTAGTAGTTGTTGTGGTAACTAGAGTAGTGGTAGCATTGATGATATTGGTAGTAGTTGTTGTGGTAACTAGAGTAGTGGTAGCATTGATGATATTGGTAGTAGTTGTTGTGGTAACTAGAGTAGTGGTAGCATTGATGATATTGGTAGTAGTTGTTGAGGTAACTAGAGTAGTGGTAGCATTGATGATATTGGTAGTAGTTGTTGTGGTAACTAGAGTAGTGGTAGCAATGATGATATTGGTAGTAGTTGTTGAGGTAACTAGAGTAGTGGTAGCAATGATGATATTGGTAGTAGTTGTTGAGGTAACTAGAGTAGTGGTAGCATTGATGATATTGGTAGTAGTTGTTGAGGTAACTAGAGTAGTGGTAGCATTGATGATATTGGTAGTAGTTGTTTGTGGTAACTAGAGTAGTGGTAGCATTGATGATATTGGTAGTAGTTGTTGAGGTAACTAGAGTAGTGGTAGCATTGATGATATTGGTAGTAGTTGTTGTGGTAACTAGAGTAGTGGTAGCATTGATGATATTGGTAGTAGTTGTTGTGGTAACTAGAGTAGTGGTAGCATTGATGATATTGGTAGTAGTTGTTGTGGTAACTAGAGTAGTGGTAGCATTGATGATATTGGTAGTAGTTGTTGTGGTAACTAGAGTAGTGGTAGCATTGATGATATTGGTAGTAGTTGTTGAGGTAACTAGAGTAGTGGTAGCATTGATGATATTGGTAGTAGTTGTTGAGGTAACTAGAGTAGTGGTAGCATTGATGATATTGGTAGTAGTTGTTGAGGTAACTAGAGTAGTGGTAGCATTGATGATATTGGTAGTAGTTGTTGAGGTAACTAGAGTAGTGGTAGCATTGATGATATTGGTAGTAGTTGTTGAGGTAACTAGAGTAGTGGTAGCATTGATGATATTGGTAGTAGTTCTTGAGGTAACTAGAGTAGTGGTAGCATTGATGATATTGGTAGTAGTTGTTGAGGTAACTAGAGTAGTGGTAGCATTGATGATATTGGTAGTAGTTGTTGAGGTAACTAGAGTAGTGGTAGCATTGATGATATTGGTAGTAGTTGTTGAGGTAACTAGAGTAGTGGTAGCATTGATGATATTGGTAGTAGTTGTTGAGGTAACTAGAGTAGTGGTAGCATTGATGATATTGGTAGTAGTTGTTGAGGTAACTAGAGTAGTGGTAGCATTGATGATATTGGTAGTAGTTGTTGAGGTAACTAGAGTAGTGGTAGCATTGATGATATTGGTAGTAGTTGTTGAGGTAACTAGAGTAGTGGTAGCATTGATGATATTGGTAGTAGTTGTTGAGGTAACTAGAGTAGTGGTAGCGTTGATGATATTGGTAGTAGTTGTTGAGGTAACTAGAGTAGTGGTAGCGTTGATGATATTGGTAGTAGTTGTTGAGGTAACTAGAGTAGTGGTAGCGTTGATGATATTGGTAGTAGTTGTTGAGGTAACTAGAGTAGTGGTAGCATTGATGATATTGGTAGTAGTTGTTGAGGTAACTAGAGTAGTGGTAGCATTGATGATATTGGTAGTAGTTGTTGAGGTAACTAGAGTAGTGGTAGCATTGATGATATTGGTAGTAGTTGTTGAGGTAACTAGAGTAGTGGTAGCATTGATGATATTGGTAGTAGTTGTTGAGGTAACTAGAGTAGTGGTAACATTGATGATATTGGTAGTAGTTGTTGAGGTAACTAGAGTAGTGGTAGCATTGATGATATTGGTAGTAGTTGTTGAGGTAACTAGAGTAGTGGTAGCATTGATGATATTGGTAGTAGTTGTTGAGGTAACTAGAGTAGTGGTAGCATTGATGATATTGGTAGTAGTTGTTGAGGTCACTAGAGTAGTGGTAGCATTGATGATATTGGTAGTAGTTGTTGAGGTAACTAGAGTAGTGGTAGCATTGATGATATTGGTAGTAGTTGTTGAGGTAACTAGAGTAGTGGTAGCATTGATGATATTGGTAGTAGTTGTTGAGGTCACTAGAGTAGTGGTAGCATTGATGATATTGGTAGTAGTTGTTGAGGTCACTAGAGTAGTGGTAGCATTGATGATATTGGTAGTAGTTGTTGAGGTAACTAGAGTAGTGGTAGCATTGATGATATTGGTAGTAGTTGTTGAGGTAACTAGAGTAGTGGTAACATTGATGATATTGGTAGTAGTTGTTGAGGTGACTAGAGTAGTGGTAGTATTGTTGATATTGGTAGTAGTTGTTGTGGTAACTAGAGTAGTGGTAACATTGATGATATTGGTAGTAGGTGTTGAGGTAACTAGAGTAGTGGTAACATTGATGATATTGGTAGTAGTTGTTGAGGTAACTAGAGTAGTGGTAACATTGATGATATTGGTAGTAGTTGTTGAGGTAACTAGAGTAGTGGTAACATTGATGATATTGGTAGAAGTTGTTGAGGTAACTAGAGTTGTGGTAGTATTGATGATATTGGTAGAAGTTGTTGAGGTAACTAGAGTTGTGGTAGTATTGTTGATATTGGTAGTAGTTGTTGTGGTAACTAGAGTAGTGGTAACATTGATGATATTGGTAGTAGTTGTTGAGGTAATTAAAGTAGTAGTAACATTGATGATTTTCAACTACCAATTAATGCTGTGGATTTAATAATGACACTAATTTAATACTTGGCTCGCTCCGCTAGGAGACGACCACAACATACAATGGGTGACACAGAAAGATAACACTTTCTACAAGGATTCCCTTTTAATAGAACACTGCACACAGTATAGCCACACACGGCTGAAAAACAGTATGGAATACATATAACACTGTCCGAGACACTTCTCGAATTAATATATCACATTAATCTCACACATGACAGTATAACAGTATTATACAAACTTGGTACTGAAAATCGCTCACTATGGCGAACCAGAACTGCAACAATGGAACACTCAATCCACTGGCAAATTATACCCGATGGCCTGACAATAATATCACTGGGTGACTCCGTCGTTTCTTAAAAAGTTATCAGGGTTGCCAAAACTCGCACGATGTCACCAAACTAGATTTTCTGCCACCAGAAAATACGCTGTGACATCCACCCCCTTCCCCCCCCTCCCCCCCCCCCCCCCCCCCCCCCCCCCCCCCCCCCCCCCCCCCCTCAAGAAAGAAAACGTAGTTTTCTTCCATCGGAGGAGTCCTCGCCCGGCCCCGTACGGAGTTGGGACAAACCTATGCCATGACAGCATCTCCTCATCTGCCTAGAGAGTGCCATAGTTCTCCACCACCATTGTCATTCATGCCTTCTCAACCTATCCACTAAACACAATATGAGCATGAAATAAGCCACCCCAGGTACTGCTAGTCGTGAAAAATAACGACGACTATCCACACCTGGTCTAACAAATACCCTACATAGAACATACATAGTTATTCTTATCTAGACATACAACCCAATAACTAATATCCTAGCATAGACAATCAATTGTACATGCTATAAATATACATTATATTCAATTCTAGTGCAGATTGCCTTTATGGCACCAAAATACATACATTGCAAAGCATAACATAGTACAGCATAAACATGCATTGTACAGCATCACATGATCTTTTAAAAGTTTACAACATACCTCTAGTACAAGCACATGTAAATCAGTCCCATCAGACTCCTCAATACATTATCAAGTTGTACAGGAGACTTATATTTCTCACCATGGAACTGGTGGCGGGGGTCAGACTCTAAAGTTCGGTTCGCATTAACCAAAACACCCTACTGAACGCGAGCCCGCTATGTAACACTTCCTATTGCTGGACTATCAACAGGTGGTTGTGAAGCAAGGACATATGCTTCCAGCTTACTGCATCACGCGCACCCCACCTATTCGCGAAAGTCACCCGTGCAACTTTGGTATTGTCTCGCAATGACAATACCTCCACGAACTTTACTGGCGCGACTTCATTAAACACTCATCTGAGTGTGCGCCAACTAGCACCCAGGGGAACATTACGCACCCAAACTGTGCGATCGCCAGCTATCGGACCCTCGCATGTGCTCCTACTGCTCCTGAAAGTGTCACTTGGTACTTGCCGCGAATCACGTCTGCGATGAACCTTCTTGTCAGGTGGCGATACGTCGACCCCCTGATCATCCGTCTCAGGACTTTGGTGTTGCGGAGCTTCTTCTCCAACCACACCCACGGCACTATGCACTCCCCGTACATTGCAGATGATTAAATCTGCAATCGAATCCTCGAGGACGAATGCATTGACTCTACATTGACGCATTGACTCGGAGTGTTCACATTAATACTCGCCTGGGGGTAAGACTCCACTTTGCCCCCAAATGTAGTACACTTTACCGTTTTGCCTGTATGGCAGGAGTCGTCGATACATGACCGACGCACCCCAATCGTGGTACATCCAGTGTCCATCAACACCTGGACTGGTCTATTCTCCACCTTGCCTTTGTGGAGAACCACCTTGCCAGTCTCATGGACTGCCGACAGGCATGGTGCTGTATGCCCACATTGTAGCACTAACTTCTCGTTTGTGTGGAACAAAGGGCAACACCCCGCACAGTCCTCGCTGTTGACTGTGTCCAACACAACCACAGATTTCGCGTGCTCAATCGGGGTGGGACACCTGTCAGCGCAATTATTGTTGCCACCACAATTGGAACACAGGCGCTCCCTCTTCGACTCCTCGCGTGGACTCTTGCTGGAGCTTTTCGATGACGAAAACCGCGCATCGGAGTCGGAAGATCGACTCTCTGAGGAACCACTCCTCTGCTTGGGATGTTTTGCTTTGTACCAAAACCGGTCTTTGTCTCGAGAATCCTCAAAGTGTACCTGCTTCCGCGTATGGTACTCTCATCTTCTGTTGCTATCGCTTCTACATTGTCAGTTCTGCCAACTCGGCCGACCATTCCGATGGGATCAGAAATTCCCATAATTTCCTCTACGTGGCTGATAGGGACTGGAGGGCTTCTCATACTTCTGCTCTTGGCCCCTGTCTGCATCGCCTGACTGATTTCGCCAAGGATGGCGCTGAACTTTGCCGACACTGGCAACTACGTCGTCTGGCAGACCTGACTTGTGAATGGGTTTGCCCGGGTGGGCAAGGACATAATGATGCCCCAATTGGGCCATTGACTTGATGTCTTTTGGCTGGCGCTCTTGGAAGAATGCCACCAACTCAGTCAAGCACAACGACAACACTTTGTCTCGTAGCATCAAGTCTAGCAAGCCATCATAGTCCTTATTAATCCCCTCCATCTCAATCCATCTGTTAAGCAGAAGTTTTATCTTCAAGATGAAGTCCTTGAAGTCTTGGTCTGCGCTTGGCATCGCATTTCTGAAACGTGTCCGGTACCCGTCAGCAGTCAGACGGAACTTCCGGAGCAACCTTTCCTTTACTTTGTCGCAATCGGCCCTTTCTTCTAGCGGGAGGCTATAGAAAGTCTCTATCGCTGGCCCCACTAGCAACGTCGATAACAGAGATGGCCACTGATCTCTGTCAGCCTTCCAGGCCACACATACTGCCATGAATCTCTCAAGGAAAAAATCCAAACTGTCGATTTTATCATTATAATTCGGCAGACGCAGCCTAAAGGGACGATGAGACCCCCCAGGAGTCGAGTTCTGACCACTCGCATCCACTTCCATTTTCTTCAATTGTATTTCCTTATCAATCATCTTCTCTTCCAGAGCTATTCTCATTCTCTCCTTCTCTAATTCTACTTCTATCTCTCTCTCCTTCTTTTCTTCAAATTCTCTATCTTCTCTCAACTTCTTTTCTTTCAGTTCGAACTCTCTCTGTTTCCACTCGTTTTCTTCTTTCATCTTCCTTTCTTGTAACTCTTTATCTTCTTTCATCTTCCTTTCTTGTAACTCTTTATCTTCTTTCATCTTCATGTCTTGTAACTCGAATTCTCTTCTTTTGAGTTCTAGCTCTTCAGCTTGAGCATCTCTTACGGAATTCTGTTTCTCAGTCTTTTCCTTCTCCAATGCTTTTTGATTTTCCACTGAGTAAAATTTTGCCTCAGCAAAATCCATGAGTTCTTTCTGGGTGTACCCACAATCTTTGCCTATCTGTATGAAACCCTGTAGGTCCATGATGTACACTCAGAATACTCACTATTATCTTCTGCTATAGATTCTTACTATGCACTACTCAACCGTGTGTAATGACAATACTTCACTTATATCAACAGATAACTCTCTGCTTGCAAAGTATGCAGTAATGATAGTAAATATTGATAACACTTCTCAAATTTACACATATATATGCATGTAAGTATATACCACCTCACCTTTCACTGTAATCACATAATTCACTTTACCTCTTAATGTATAAGTATAATCTTACTTTGCCACTTGGCTACAGTCTCCTTACTCTGTAGATTTGGTCCTTCTGACCACTTAGTCTCTATAATACACTAACAGACCCTTACAATAGTCGACAGTTCCTGGTGCTATGACACCAGTGTACCAACTTGACAATAAATCAGCTTTTACTCCAAAGTCTGTTACTGGCACCCACACTGGTGCTACACTCAGATAATAATTCAGTTATTACTAATCTGTCTTACATAAGTGTTTACCCTGGCAAAATGAACACTACACAGATGAAAAAACACACACCAAACACTACGAAAACAAAAATCCCAGTCACGAGGAATAAGATGATAGACAAAGTTGAGCAGAGGTAGATTAGTATATACAATGCGTGACTGCAAACAAACGAAAACAAAGGATACCTGTAAACGTATTTACAAGATAGTAAGATGGAATGAGAGAACACACCACTTAAACACAACAAAAGAATTACTGAATGTGCAAGACAATGTCACTACAAACTACACCAATACACCTAACACCAACAGGGCTTGGAATGTTAAGTAGGGCAGTCGCAGGAAAACCATCTGCCTTACTCCACCACTAAACATACACAGCCACCCCCTAGAAAGAAATCAGTCTAATTCAATCTTTTCCCACAAGTAGGACCAGAATGAATTAAACTCGTCACCAGTCCACCCTTGAACACACAAATATAATATTACACAATAGACTAAACAACAACTACACTTAACAATGAAGTGCTGAGAGCTGTCTCCTTCACTAGGCACTATCAAATCACTTCCAACAAAAGAAACTACATCACATATAACCAAAAATCATAGAATAGCATATCAAAGCTTTACTATGTAAATAATACCAATGACCCCACGTCATATAAAATAGAGTGAAAGATCCCACCTAACTAACTAACACCATATAAACATCCAGACTAAGTTAACAAAGAAAGTAGGGAAAAAGAACAGCACAAAAGGAAAGAAAAACAACAACAAACCAATAAGCAAGATTCAAGAAGCAGATGAAGAAACCTAACTATCCTACTCTAAAAGATCAGACTGTACAATAAATAGTATCAGGTGGATAGACAGAAAAGAACATTTAGAATTTTGAGGAAAAACAAAAAGCATAAATATAACACATCTTACAAACAACAAAAAACTTAACTGACGCTCCAGCGATGCTTGGTCACGTAGCTCATCAGCACCAGTGATGAAAATGCGGACAGCACAAACGTAACTCAGACTTGTAACATCCACTGCACAATATAGATCCCGACAATCAGACTTGTAACATCCACTGCACAATATAGATCCCGACAATCAGACTTGTAACATCCACTGCACAATATAGATCCCAAAAATCAGACTTCTACATAAGTCTGTGTGCCAGCAAATACATTAATGTCCTTTGGCACGGTACTGTCATCACTATCAAGGTGAATATACTGTTCTAAACGGTGCTAACACAGCACTGTCCACAATAGGATAATAATACGAATATGTCCAATATCCAGACTGAATGTTCACACGAATGGCCAGCTACACAAGTCTATGTGCCCGATTCTAAATATGTCCCCATACAGAACACTGCACAGTACTACACTTTAGGAATCCAGCAGACTTCAGGATAGCGTACTCCGGAACCATCCAGATCAGCAGGCTTCACACTTCAGGACAGTAACTTTAGTAACATGCAAGACTCAGCACACTGGACCATTGTCTACATCTAAAGCGCAGGTTGGAAGCAAAACATGGTGATAAAGGTGGATTTGAGCTGAAATGATAACTTGCCACCCCTATCGACACCTGGTATTAAAGTGCAAGATGTAGGTGTCTTCTCTGATTTAGAATGTTGCTGTGTGTGTTGCAGTAGAACAGTTCACAGGGTACACCACAGGCAACATGACGTGCAGAGTCATAGAAATGGTAACTTCGCTTTAGTTTTATACCATTTATTGCACGCCACAAAACAGTCATGATATTTATGTCATCACCAGCATAGTATAACGAATGCAGCATTCAAAATCATATTAACTGATAGTCATGTAGGATTCAATACTCAATAGTTGTATTGTAAACAGTTATCATAAAGTTCTGGTTCGTGAAGCTGTATAAATAATATATATAACTTCTGCAACAGTGTCAGCTGCAGATCTTCAATGTTCATAGACAATAATAAATGCTCCCTTTCTGATGCTAGCAGATCAGATGTATACAATAAGTCCGTTTACTGTCTGCACGTGAATAGCATACTGGGCATACAGGTCCAACCGACCTTTATAACGTTTCTAAGTCTAACCATCTGACTTGGACGTGATCTCTGATATAACGAATCCTGGAACACAGACAATAGTCTTGTTGGTCTAGAGCGACCCATATATATATAACTAGTTCAGGTATAAAGATACCGGTGGCGAAAAACCTAGTCAAAGTACCTCTCCATTTTGAATCACACAGGCGAGCAAGGAGCGACAAAATGACGAACTTCTAGATGATAGCAAAAAGTTCGATACAAGAGGAATTACCTTTCTTCGGAAATCAACCACGAATATATGCCTCCAGGCAGGCTTGAATAATACTGGGAAATAGTCTAGTTAGTTAACTAACTCACAAAGACAATGTATTTCCCTCAGAAAATCACAAGACGCAGGTTGCGTCCGCTCGCTACTCAGACCATTTCTCAACTCCCAGCTGGGCGGAACACACAGAACGAACTCCCAGTTTTTGACATGCGCAGAACTCATCTACGTGAGTATCAATTCACACAAAGCAATTCTAAGAACATTCGAGATAAAAGTCTTACACAGTCGCGCCTTTTATGGTCATGAACAGAAGCGTTAAGACAGGTTTCAGACATCTACAACAGTTGACTGATACTACCAAATAAGGAGATATGGTCACGCTTCGTTCAAGAAATTATAGACCGAACGTGTCTCTATACAAGAGAAGGCAAACTCCTAAAAAATTGTAGTCTCAATAACTCGGGTTATGTCCCTTTGACTGTAAAAAACATAATACACACTTCAGTCAAAAAATGATCATACATACGAAAAATGATCATACAAAGACTTTGGAAAAAGTAATTATTTGTGCGTAACATTACCGCACCCTCCCGGGGAAAAAAAAAAAAAAAATTTTTTTTTTTTTAAATCCTGGAGCCGGAAAAATCTAGGCTCCCAACGCACGAATGATGCGCGGATATATACCTAACAAACTAGCTCAACGCATGGAGCGAAACTGAGATCATATCTCAGGTCCTTAGAGAACAAATTTATCTAAGTATTCGCGTATATATTCCAGGAAGGTGCCACCAACACACGCCACAATGATGGCAACATCATAATAAAAGTCACATTACTCTCATACCAATATATGAAATTAAATATATTATTATGATATCATATAATGTGTTGTGCAAACAGCGGTGTAATATATTAATATACCGCACTATTTTATTACATTATATAATGCATCAGTAATTAATAAGTAATACAATGTTGTTCTTTGTTGACATAAACAAGCAATAGAAGATGTGGACATCATCCACTCCCAATCTAGGACAGGACTTGATATCCTCAAAGTTCCACAATGGACATAATCTCGCAGACTTCAATGATGTGCTGCGAAAATATCAATAACACAAATCTTAAAGACAACTGGTAAATCTCTTAATACAATTATGCAAATATATTATGTAAATGTGGCCGAGTGATCTTTTGGCCCGTATATCACTAAGCAAGCCTTCTTAGATAATTACATGGTACAATGTTATAAATTTCCCTCAAAAAAAAAGTGAGAAAAAATCTACTAACATGTCATTATAATATTGGACTGTATATCAGGAAATATATATATATGACAGAAGAATCATGTGGAATCGTGTGGGCATCTGGACAGAATGTCTGCCATTACATTATCCGAACCACGGATAGCTCGAACCGAGAAATGAAATGGTTGAAGAGCTATGGCATAATGAGTGGACCTCGAGCTCTTCAAGTTTTTGCTCTGAATAGCAGTAAGCGCTTTCTGGTCGGTTTCCACAATGAAATGTGCGCCTAGAAGAAATCTTTGTAACTTCAGAATAGACCATACCATAGCCAATAACTCACGGTCTAAAACCGAGTAATTCTTTTCTGCAGCATTTAATTTCCTAGAGATATACATCACTGGATGCAGAGTATCAGAATACTCCTGCATTAGTGCCGCCCCAATCCCAGTTGACGAGGCGTCACTTCGAAGAACAAAAGTCTTCTCAATAGTAGGTAACCTAAGAATAGGTGGAGATGAAAATAGGGCTTTAACCTGGTCCAATGAGGATTGACATTCTTTAGACCAGCGGATCAGATTAGGCGACCCTTTCTTCAATAAAGTAGAAAGCGGTGCCATAATGGAGGACAGATTCGGAATGAATCGTCCGTAGAATTGGATCAAACCTAATAGACTCCTTACTTGTTTCTTCGTCTTAGGGACCGAAATGTTAAGTATTTTTGAAACATTGTGGTCCTCTGTCTTTAAAAGACCACGACCAACACGATGACCTAGGAAAGAAATCTCACTAAATCCTATAAAGGCTTTAGAGGGTTTTGCAGTCAAGTTATACTCGCGAAGAGTAGACAGTAATTCGTATAAACCCAAATAGTGATCTTCCCAGGAATCACTGAATAGACAGATATCATCTAGGTATGCTATGACATCTGTACGATATGCGAGAATTCGCCGCATCATGCGTACGAATGTAGCAGGGGCGTTCATAAGACCGAAAGGCATGAAATTCCATTGGAATAAACCCCTAGGTGTAGAAAAAGCTGTAAAAGGTTTGGCACGTTCAGTTAGCGGGACTTGCCAATAACCTTTAGACAAATCTAGTTTGGTAAAGAATCTAGAATTAGAAAGTTTATTGAGTAGCTCTTCTAATGAAGGCATAGGTTCAGCATCGAACTTCGTAACTTGGTTCAATTTGCGATAATCTACGCAAATGTGAATGTTATTATCCTTCTTTCGAACAATAACCATAGACGAAGAGTATGCTGAAGTGGATGGTTCAATGATTTCCAAACGTATCATTTCATCCAATTCTTTTTCGACTTGAGACTGGAAATGGATAGGTATTGGATAAGGTCTGACTCTGATAGGATTATGATCAGTTAGCACAATGTCATGTTCAATGACATGTGTGTGTCCCGGGATGTCTGTAAGAACATCCTGAAATGTTTGCAACATCGAAGAAACTTGTCGATGTTCCTCAGCGGAAAGATTTGGAGAAACGGTCACGTTTTTCCAAGATTCCGTAGAATAAAGTGGGACCATAGGAAGAGGAAGATTGACATCAGAAAAAGTAGTTTCCTCATCCTGTATAACTGACAGAGATGAGTACTGACCATGAGGTGCTTGAGAATTGTCCGTTGCCTGGAAAATAGGCTGCAAATAGTCAGGTCTTTCATAAAATTCCGTGAGCATATTTATGTGGAAAGTTTTATGCTTTCCATCAATATCGACAACATAGTCGACATCAGAAATTTTGGAGACTATTGCATATGGACCTTTCCATGCAATTAGAAGTCTGTTCTCCCTTGAAGGAAGTAGAACGAGAGCTTTGTCACCTGGACAAAGTTGTCGTAGACATCTATTCTTATTTGCAAACTGCCTTGCCTTTTCTTTAGCAAATTCGGAAGACGAAGTTGCTAGTTTGCATGCCTCGATGATCTTTTGCCTAAGAGCAATGACGTACTCATAAGAAGATTGAGTTTCATCGCTAATATTATCGGCAGTGATTAGATCGTGAAGTAAAGACATAGGGCCGCGCGGTTGCGCGCCAAAGACAAGTTCAAAAGGGGAAAACCCTGTATGTTCATTGGGGACCTCTCTATACGCAAAGAGAGCCGCGGGTAAGATCCTGTCCCAATCCTGAGGATAATCCTCAGTTATTTTACCAAGTAAAGTTTTCAGAGTCCTATTTAAACGTTCGACCAACCCATTAGACATTGGGTGATAGATACTGCTGAGAGACCTTTTAATGTGTAGCATAGACATTACCTGTGACATAGTGTCTGATATAAGTTGAGTGCCATGGTCTGACAATATTTCTCCGGGAAAACCCAAGCGAGAAAATATCAGCCAAAGAGCGTCTGCGATATCAGCAGTTGAGATGCTCTTGAGAGGTATTGCCTCTGGCCAACGTGTGCACATATCGACACATGTAAGAATAAATTGATGTCCTCTAGCTGACTTAATTCTAAAAGGACCGATAATATCTATTGCCATTTTTTGAAAAGGGCGAATAGGAATGTCAGCAGCCTGGATAGGCGCAGCATGTCGTGGTCCTTTAGATTTGACCTCCTGACATACTTTGCAAGAGCGACAGTAAATTCGTATGTCCTTGCTCACAAATGGCCAAAAGAAAGCCGCAAGAACCCTCGACTTTGTACGGGAAAAACCCATATGTCCAGCACATTGCGAGTCATGAGCATGTTGCAATATTTGCAATCTCATGCTCTTAGGCACAAGAATTTGTGAATGAGTGGACGTAGTCGAGTCTTGTACTATACATACAAGTACGCCGTTCTTCATAGAAATCCAAGACTTTCTATTAGTATTTTGATTAGGATCACCTTTTTTTGCTAGAATGAAGAATTTTTGTAAAGAAGGATCTTCTTCTTGCAATTTGATAAATGAGTCACGTGTAATAGTCAAGTGACTATCTTGGTCATTTACTTCATCATTATTAGTTAATGAAGTTTGAGGTGGATCCAGAGCATGTGCTCTTGTGACCACCGCATTGGTAGCTTCAATGTTTTGCTCTTCCCAAACAGCGATCTGCTGTGGGGTACATTCCCTAACTCCGTGAATACGACCAATAATAAGGTCCGCAATAGGGTTTGGAAGTAGACACGCGTGGACCTCTCCCGTGAAGAAAGGAGTAGCAATATGTATTATGGCAGTAGGATATTTTTCCAACGTGCCACCAAATGTGACACATTTGATGACCTTTCCTGTAGCACAGGATGGATCTACAAGAGATTGCCTAACGCCGACAGTAGTACCTCCAGAATCAAACAACACCGAGACTGGATTACTATTTACAAGCCCCTTATGTAATATAAGAGAACCTCTCCCATCATGAGCAACATTAGCAGGAAGAGCAGGCAAAGGATGACCACAGCTTAGAGTACTAACGGTCTTCGGATCAAATAAAGTACTGCATTGGATACATTTATTTGCCCTACCAAAATCAAAAGATGAGCATCCGATAGCATTATGGTCTTTATCACTATTAATCTGTTTATCTGCTCCCTGAGATTCTTGTTGAACAGAGTTTGTCTGTTGATATCTTTTTCTCTTATGTTGCGATCTACCGCGACCATTATTGCCTCTGCAATTATCATTAACGTCCCTACTGTAATTTTTATCCTGGTTTGAGTTCCAGTTTCCATAACTGTCATTACCATCTCTATGCTGTTGAGAACCTCTATTATCTTGGTATTGAGGTCTCTGCAAAAAATATTTCCCTCTATGCTGATTACCTTTGCGGAAATTTCTAAAGTTAACCGGAGTAGAATACCGTGTAGTATTAGGATGTCTCCAGTTCTGGGAAGAAGAATCACCCTGGAATTGATTACTATGATTCTGGGCATAATTACGGTTACTCTTTTTATTGAAATTTTGCTGGCTACCCTGAAATTTATGCATAAAATTTGGGCCATAAGGTGCTGCCGAAGCAACTGGCAGACCTTCTTTTACTTTAGAGTTGCTAATGGTTATGTGAGGATGCGCAGTAACATACTGGCTACAGTATTCTTCCATTTCTTTTATGTTTTTAGGCTTACGCTCATGAAGAAAAGAAAGAAAAGCTTCATTAACAGAAGACATAACCTTGTCTCTAAGTAGTAAGTCCATGAGGGCTTCAAATGTACTTTCTGTCTTAGACAACTCAATCCATCGTAAAAAAGTAAGACGTATGCTTGAGATGAATTCAGAGAATTCAACTCCAGTTTCTGGTAACATGTTTTTAAATTTAAGACGATATCCGTCCTCGTTAAGTTGGTACTTCTTTAACAATGCTGCTCTGACAACCTCATAGTTGTTTTTGTCAGGCACATCTACCATACTCAACAAAGTCAAAGCATCACCTCTAAGTATCTTGGACAGATGATAAACATATAATGTTTTATCTATATTATGCACCTTACATGCACTTTCAAATCTATCTAGATAAAATGTCATATCATCGATTGAGGGATTAAATGCTGGTAGATTAAGCTTGAAATCCTTAGCATTAGTCTTATCTGACACCTTATTTGCATCATTAGCATTACCAGCGTTCAATAACTTTAACTTCTCTAACTCTAAAGCTATGAGTTTTTCTTCATGCTCCATTTTTGCTTTTCTCTCATCAGCTTCTCTTTGTAACCTTCTTTCTTCAGCCTCAGCCTGTAACTTTCTTTCTTCAGCCTGAGCCTGTAACTTTCTTTCTTCAGCCTCAATTTCAAGTCTCTTATTTTCAGCCTCTTTTTCAAGTCTCTTATTTTCAGCCTCAGCCTGAAGTCTCTTCTCCTGAGATTCTGCTTCTCTTTTTTGTTTTTCCATTTCCATTTGTAATCTTTTCTCATCCACCTGCATCTGCAGTTTTAAATTTTCAGCATCTATTCTCTTTTGTTCAGTTAGTTCTTTCATTTTCTTTTCCTCCGACTTCAATGCCTTGGCATATTGAACAGTCGCAAATTCTTCTAATTTATCACCAGTCTTCCCAAGGGCTTTACCCTGCTCAATAAAGTACTCAAATGTAGACATGATGTCTAAAATGTGAGTACAGAACCTGAAATAATTAATTATCTTATTTCAATCTTAATAGCAACAAGACTTAATAAAGTGCTTGTATAATCACTATGTTTAACCCAATCTCTGTGGGAAACAAGACTTGACACCAACTTGTATTATCAAATGTATAATAATATCACAAGTCACCTCTTAATTATCAGTGCACTACACAAATCAGTGCATAACCATCAGTTATTTATCATAACTGCACTACAATAGTGCATAAGCAAAAAACCACCAGTTAGTTATGATAAGTGCACTATAGACCAATAGTGCATGAGCATATATGTAACAATAGAGAAAGCTAACTATGCAAGAACTATGCAAACAATAACAAGACAATGTAAACAATAACAAAGATCACCAACAATGTAAACAATAACAAAGATCAAAGTCAATGTAAACAACAACAAAGATCAGAGTCAATGTAAACAACAACAAAGAACAAAGTCAATGTAAACAATAACAAAGATCAAACAATACGAAAACATTCGCATAAGTCAAATAAATAAACAGCGAAACTAAAAAGAAATATCACAAAGAATGTGATGACAAAATGCGAAGATATGACAAACAAATGACGCTACAGTGTATACACAAAAATTTACGTAAAGAACTGAATAATAGAAAAGAGGAGACCTACAAATACAAACAATTGAAATCGAAACTAAAAAACAAAAAGAAAGAGAGAAAAAAAAAATATACAAAAAACGAAAATAAAGCACAACTCGTCACAACTAAACAGATATAGCAACGATTGTCACTAGCAAATTTCACAGTAGGAAATTCGCACAGTCCCTAACGAAAACGCTAACAGTAGAACCTCTGTGACGTGGTATCTTCTACTGAAAGACACCGCCCAACCGAGAAAACCCGCTGAATATAAACATATAAATATACAAATACAAATAACATATAACATGTAACAAATAGCAAAAAGTGTGAAAGAATTTAGAAGGCTCAGCTAGAACATAAGGGCACAGTTCACAAACAAAACAGGCCACTTAACTTCTATGTATCCACAACGTCAGCACAGTTCAGAACAGGATGTGATCAGCATTCTTAGGACAATGATCCAACGTTGATCCATATCTGCTCTCGTAAACTGCCATGACGAAGGAAATGAGCTTCTAACAGGAAACAGCTTCTGAACTTGACCTTCTGAATTCTACAAATTGACTTGAGCACTTGACCTTCTGAATGTTATAAATTGCTCAAACCGGCACTTGACCTTCTTAACAGATCAGGAAAACTGCCAACTTGACGAGCAACGCCGGGTATTTTGAAACAATTTCCAAATCTCTCAGCAACGCCGGGTACTTTCAAAATCTTTCATCAAACATTGAGGTGATGAGTTGAAACTGTAATGTTGAAAGCTTGATGACGCGAATGTCGTGGGTTCGATCCCCACATTGGCCACCAAAAATGATAAAGGTGGATTTGAGCTGAAATGATAACTTGCCACCCCTATCGACACCTGGTATTAAAGTGCAAGATGTAGGTGTCTTCTCTGATTTAGAATGTTGCTGTGTGTGTTGCAGTAGAACAGTTCACAGGGTACACCACAGGCAACATGACGTGCAGAGTCATAGAAATGGTAACTTCGCTTTAGTTTTATACCATTTATTGCACGCCACAAAACAGTCATGATATTTATGTCATCACCAGCATAGTATAACGAATGCAGCATTCAAAATCATATTAACTGATAGTCATGTAGGATTCAATACTCAATAGTTGTATTGTAAACAGTTATCATAAAGTTCTGGTTCGTGAAGCTGTATAAATAATATATATAACTTCTGCAACAGTGTCAGCTGCAGATCTTCAATGTTCATAGACAATAATAAATGCTCCCTTTCTGATGCTAGCAGATCAGATGTATACAATAAGTCCGTTTACTGTCTGCACGTGAATAGCATACTGGGCATACAGGTCAAACCGACCTTTATAACGTTTCTAAGTCTAACCATCTGACTTGGACGTGATCTCTGATATAACGAATCCTGGAACACAGACAATAGTCTTGTTGGTCTAGAGCGACCCATATATATATAACTAGTTCAGGTATAAAGATACTGGTGGCGAAAAACCTAGTCAAAGTACCTCTCCATTTTGAATCACACAGGCGAGCAAGGAGCGACAAAATGACGAACTTCTAGATGATAGCAAAAAGTTCGATACAAGAGGAATTACCTTTCTTCGGAAATCAACCACGAATATATGCCTCCAGGCAGGCTTGAATAATACTGGGAAATAGTCTAGTTAGTTAACTAACTCACAAAGACAATGTATTTCCCTCAGAAAATCACAAGACGCAGGTTGCGTCCGCTCGCTACTCAGACCATTTCTCAACTCCCAGCTGGGCGGAACACACAGAACGAACTCCCAGTTTTTGACATGCGCAGAACTCATCTACGTGAGTATCAATTCACACAAAGCAATTCTAAGAACATTCGAGATAAAAGTCTTACACAGTCGCGCCTTTTATGGTCATGAACAGAAGCGTTAAGACAGGTTTCAGACATCTACAACAGTTGACTGATACTACCAAATAAGGAGATATGGTCACGCTTCGTTCAAGAAATTATAGACTGAACGTGTCTCTATACAAGAGAAGGCAAACTCCTAAAAAATTGTAGTCTCAATAACTCGGGTTATGTCCCTTTGACTGTAAAAAACATAATACACACTTCAGTCAAAAAATGATCATACATACGAAAAATGATCATACAAAGACTTTGGAAAAAGTAATTATTTGTGCGTAACACATGGACACCTTCCGTCACAGTCTATTGCACAGGAACACACGCAGGAAGGTAGCAACAAGAGTTCGGCTGAATAGCTACTTCATGTGGCGGGAACAGGACAACTCGCCTAAAGCCAAAACACCCTAACACACTCGTAGACCTATATAAACTTAAAAGTTCACAAAGGTACTCCACAACAACTCCTAACCCTTCTAAGGTAACACTCAAAGTCACAATGTATCAAGCAGGATAGCGCAACAACCGAAGTTGTCTCCCAGCCCTGTTGAACATGTAACTTTACTCCGCAGGGAGCCCTGAATGTTACCAAGAAATCATGAAGACTACCTTGCTATATATCTACTGAAAGCCTGACTTCACTGCACCTCTATTTGAATACACTTGACACATATTCTAGCAATGCTTGCCAAACTAGCATCGAAATTAACTTGGAACACCGTGTCAAACACAATAACAATGTCCAAATATTTTCTGAACTAACACCAGAATGACAGCAACCTACACTGTGACCTGAAAAAGAGAAAAACTGGGTCACATACCGCTACGCGTCACACTTGACCGACCACAGTTCACAGCTACTGACTGAAACACACTGACCTGAAGCTGGACAATCGAAGATACTCACTATCGTGACTTCGTACACATGAAGGCGCCAACACACTGTGACTACAACTTTCTAACACTCTGTGTGCATCTTAAGCTCTGGCTTTATAATGAACATTTAGGCCCCATGGCTTTTTAAAGAATAGGACGAACCACCAGATGTCAACTACCAATGTATGCTGTGGATTTAATAATGACACTGATTTAATACTTGGCTCGCTCCGCCAGGAGACGACCACAACATACAATGGGTGACACAGAAAGATAACACTTCCTACAAGGATTCCCTTTTAATAGAACACTGCACACAGTATAGCCACACACAGCTGAAAAACAGTATGGAATACATATAACACTGCCCGAGACACTTCTCGAAATAATATATCACATTAATCTCACACATGACAGTATAACAGTACTATACAAACTTGGTACTGAAAATCGCTCACTATGGCGAACCAGAACTGCAACAATGGAACACTCAATCCACTGGCAAATTATACCCGATGGCCTGACAATAATATCACTGGACACTAAACCACTCCAGAATTATAATTATGTCCAACAGAATAAAAATAAACCACTATAGCAAAATCTAGGCCATAATCCATACTCCATGAAAAGGGAACCAAAACACGTCCATATAGGACAAGCCAGAAAAACTCTCTGTCCCTTTCCTGCTTAATCTATCTTCCACTTCTGTTCTCTTCACGTGACTCCGTCGTTTCTTAAAAGGTTATCAGGGTTGCCAAAACTCGCTGATAACGATGTCACCAACCTAGTTTTTCTGCCACCAGAAAATATGCCGTGACAATGATATTGATTGGAATTTTTTGAGGTAACTAAAGTAGTGGTATCATTGATGATATTGGTAGTAGTTGTTGACGTATCTAGAGTAGTGGTAACATTGATGATATTGGTAGTAGTTGTTGACGTATCTAGAGTAGTGGTAACATTGATGATACAGCATCCAAGCTTTAAACATGGGCAAGAGAATCTATTCTTGAGATCTTGAACACTGCTCCTTAACTATTTAACTACAAGTGAACGTTGTCGTGAAATATTCTAATCCACATATATAAAGTATCAGGTAAATATAAAGCCTAACAAATACATTTAATAAAGAAAAGAAAAATGGTAAAGAACAGTGCTGTCACACTGACTGTACTCGAAATCCCCTTTGTTTTATGCTTCGTCTGCAAATTGTAACGTTTCCACGTTAAATATAAGCCACTGCATAAATACAAGCGTTTCCACAACACATTAAAACGGGTATTGCATTTCTAAGAAAAACATTGAGAGGCACACTGCGTAATGACCTAAATAAATCCTAACATTAATTATACTACGTTACCAAAACGAACGAACAGATGGACTCAAATAGAAAGAGAGAGGGGCGAATGAAAGCAAGGACACATGCAACACTAAACTCGCGTCGCGCGATACACAATTACTACTATCACGCGTGTAAGGCCACATGCACTAACTTTTTTTTCAGACGGACAGTGATAAAAACACTAACCTTCCCAGAGTTAGGTTTTAAAAACCTGGAAAACGCTTATTAGAAAAGATGACATTAGATGGGTTTACGTTTGAAAACATTACAGTACCCAGACAGCACATCTTCGAAACAGGAGGTAGAAGAAATTGCATATTTTGAACGCAGCCACTTAGCTCTTTTAAATTTGTATATTTGGGTTCCTTAGGGCTTGCTGACAAAGAATATGTAAAACGTTACGCAAATAGTCTAGGAATTACCAAATTATAACCAAAATAAAATAGTGGGGGTGCCTGACAGCCTGAAATCATTTCTGCTCATAAAATTTTTTTATAACGTGTTTGAAAAAACCTTACGTTACGGAAATAGCCTACCATGTTAACTCCAAATTGATTGGAGCGCAACAAATATAAGACTAAACACGATTGGTCGGGCTATAAATACTATCTTGTGTTGTTATGGGAAACGAATAGAAGGGGTACTTTTTTGAAAAGATATGTGGACGTGGTTTCATTGGGTAGAGCTGCGAATATACTTGATTCAGAGCGTCTGTTCATTGCCACATCTTGTAATAAACCTACTAAGAAGCAGTACGTTGAGCACCAGTGTATATTTGTTATAAAATAAAGCCTGGGACATCGGCAGATCGGAGTTGTGCTATATTCATTGCCAGTCAACGAAACTGTTTATTATTCTATGAATTGTGGTAAGCTTGAAATATTCTATATCTTTTAATGAAAATTGAATGTAAATTGTTAATTTATGCCTGTATATATGTGTAGTTCAGTAGCGAACATGATGTAAAGCCTATAATGCTCCAGCCTGAACAGAAGGTGTCGGAGGAAAGTAAAACTGCATGGAATGGCCAAACAGTACACTGACACCTAGATTATTGATTAGACAGAAATAATGCTGGAATTGCAGAGGCGTGGTAACCATTAGGGAGGGAAATACTGGTATAAAATATTTCAGATGAAGCTGACAGTTGGCCTAACGCTCTGAACTCAATGTTTGTGATGTATTGTGCTCAGTGTAGAAAGAGAGTATAAATTAGTTATGACGTAGAAGGTACATCCTTCTTGTTTTCAGGGACAGTGGTCTTAACGTTATTGAGCAGCACCTGGTCAGAGCTTTGCTGAAGCCAGAGGTGGACAGCATACTCCTTGGTCCATATAGCAACCAGTGGGGTGGCTCCAGAACTCATCGAGCAGAGGAGCCTTTTTCTGCAGTCATCACGCAAGATAAGAGAGTGTGGCCATGGAGCTCAACATTATGTACCCCCATCTTAAAATGACAGTGTAAAATACAATTAAGAGGGGAATTTAATTGTTTTAATATCAGGAACTGAGAACATCTCCAATACTAGTTCCAATAAAGACAAACTATTGAAGTCATGATGACAAATACCAACAGAGCTTGAACAAAACAAAACCAGTATTACCTCATATTACTACTACACCACTGACACACATAGGATACTATTAAAAATACATGTCACTACAAGATTCATATTGAGAAATTCTGTACATATAACTTGTAATTAAAATTGATTGTGATTCCTGGTTCCATTTGTATTTGAATCAGGACACATATTCATTCATGACAGCACTGAATACATATTGTTATTTGAAAAGTTATCAGTGACTCCTTTAAGATATCCTCGTAGAGTGTTTTATGTATGTGAGTGTCACAGTGTTGTCAAGTGTGGTGGAATAAATTAAATTGTTTATCTGTCTGTTGTTGTTTTGACTTACACTTCATCATACACATACCCTAGACATATAACGTAGTCATCACACTATTCCAGAATAATTCTGACTGAGGTATACATATGTGGCAGCAAGTAAGGTTATATATAATACACTACTCTTATTAGATATATATACCTTCACAGCTGATCTCAGTCAGTACACTAAGTCCCCTATAAATATTTATAACATCCCACTTTACCACATATATTGGGGTCTCGCTCTTGGGATTTTGAATCTTTACCTATTACAAATATTGGGGGTAATTCACTTCAGGGAATAATAAGAATTAAAAAGGTATCCTTGGGTGGAATTAAATAAGGTTGAGCTCTCGGTGCCTGTGTTGTCCATTAGATATATATTTAGAGATTGAATTGTTAGTTAGACATTGTATAAACTTACCTGATAGACAATGGCGGACCTAGCCAAATTTCGATCTGCTGCTGTTCAGACTGCAAAAGAGTTAGGATTAGATGGGCAAGTTATGGTTGCCTATGTCACTACTGAATGTGACAAATTTATTGAACGCGAAGAAAGAAGGTTTGAAGCCGAAAGAAAGTTAGAGGCTGAAAGGGAAATTAAGAAGTTACAATTTGAGGCTGAGGCTGAGACTAAGAGGTTGCAGATTGAGGCTGAGGCTAAGAAATTGGAAGCCGAGGAAAGAAGACAAGCTGCAGAAGAAAGAAGATTGACTGCAGAGAGGGAAGCAGAAAAGGAGGAGAAGAGATTACAAAGGGAACATGAGTTACGACTAAGGGAGTTTGAGTTTCAAGGCCATGCTCCTGAAAATGGTGCCAGTCCCTTTGCCTCTGATGCCACTGCTAGCCAAGGAGCCTCAACCTCAGCTATGAATTTTCATTTAGATCATTTTGTTGAGAAAGACGATGATATAGAGAGCTATCTAAATAGGTATGAACTATTAGCTACCACGTATGGGTTAGAGAGAGAAAGGTGGAGCTTAAAGTTATCTCAAGGACTTCGTGGGGCAGCTTATGAAGTTTTTTGCAAAAATGAGCAGAAGTGATCAGGAAAATTATGACATGCTAAAGCAGGCTCTTTTGTTAAGATATGAAAAGAATGCAGAATTTTATAGGAAAAATTTAGGAATGCTAAACTACTGTCAGGTGAAACCTATCACCAGTTCTCTGCACGAATAGAGACATACTTGGAGAAATGGACTTCTCTGGGGAAAACCCAAGATCTTAAGGAAATGGTCCTTATAGAGCAATTAAGAGAGTCCATGGCTCCAGACCTGAGAAAGTTTCTCATGGAACAAGGTGCAGAGAGGCTGGGTGAGTTGCTAAATGTTGCTGAAAGGTATCAAGCAGCTCAAGCAGAGGTAACAGGTAATAAAAAGAAACAAGTGGATAACTTTAGGGCACCACAGAACTTTAATAAATTTGATCCTAGGGATCAAAACAAAGGTAAGCACCAGTTTGATAGGCCACGGTATGAAAATAAAAATAAATTCCCACAATTCGATGAAAGGAAATATGATGAAAGAAAATCTTTCAACCAAGGAAAAAGGTGGTGTAAGAATTGTCAGATGGACAATCATGACACTGACCGTTGCAGAAGGAAACCTGTGTATATGGCCACCCTTCAGGTCAGGTCGACCTCAAGACAGGAGGAGGATATTATGTTAGATACCACTCCAGAAGAGATGAGGAAGGCACAGGCTGGGGATAAAACACTCAAGCCTTGTTTCAGAAAATTGTCAACTTGTCATACAACTCCAGGCAAGGGAGATTTTTACATGAAAAACAAGTTGATGTATAGGAAGACTGGAGCTAGATCCAAAGGTCAGGGACAGCTGGTACTTCCTAAAAGATATAGGGCAGACTTAATAAGGAGCCTACATGTGAAACCAGATGGGGACCATGAGAAAATAGGTACCATCATTCAAAAGGTGGCTCACAATTATTATTGGCCCAAAGCAAGATGGGACATTGAGAATTTTGTAGAAAGGTGTAGCATAGCACATGAGGGAACACCCACAAGTGGGAACATTGATCAGGACCTGGACACGCCACGGGGCAAAATTAGGCCTGATAATAAAAAGAAATATAAATTTGATAAAGTGGACCAAATGGAATGGGAAGCCCCTTTTCACGGACAAGCTTCACTTAACTGTTTTACAATGGCCACTATGCGGAGAGTGCAAAAAGATGTCTTACCCCAGGATAAGCCAAAAATCCCTCAATCGGACTTAAACAAACTGGAGGAAGAGGATGTAGAGAGGAAATCTCTCATCAAGAATTTTAAGTGGGGAGAAAGCCCCAAAAGAAAAATTGGTAGCGGTCGTTTTGTGAATGATAATTCTGGGAGGAAAAATCATCACTATAGAGCTTCGAGTGGAAGAGACCATACCGGTGCATGGACAAATAGGTCCACAAAATTAAAGGTCCATATGTAGCTTTGTTAAGAACGTGGACTGATGAAAAGGCAGAGGAAAACATTACATCTTCATACCAATATGTGAATGAGCTGACCACTCGTTTAAAAACTGGCTGGAAACTTGCCAATGAAAATTTGAAACAAGCCAGGAAGAAACATGCTGCCTATTATAACAGGAAGGCGAAAGACAGAAATTTGGCTGTGGGAGAGAAGGTACTGCTTCTTTTGCCCGGGAGTCAGAATAAGTTACAAATTGGATGGCAGGGTCCATATACAGTTCTAGAGAAGGTGTCTAGAACAAATTATAAGATAGATAAGAAGGGGAAAGAAAAAATCTATCATGTGAATCTCCTGAAGAAATATTTGGAAAGAGAACATCAGGAAGAGACACACTTGTTGACCTTGTCCATCGCCATGGAGATGAAAAAGGAACCACTTTCATCATTTGAATATCCATTACACCCCTGTGAGACAGCAGCACAGGTGAAAATCAGTACACATTTAACGAAAACTCAGAAAGAGAGAGTGCAACAGGTTCTAAATAATCATGCAGAGGTGTTAACAGACCGACCAGGGCATACAAACCTATTGGAATATGATATGAAACTGATAGACCCCCACATGTCTGTATGAAACCATATTCGATTCCGTTTGCTAAGGAGAAAGCTTTGAAGGAAGAGATAGACTATCTGTTGAAGGAAGGAATTATTTCGCACAGTGAATCTTCGTATAGTTCCGGTGTTGTACTCTTAAGGAAGCCCTCTGGAGAACATAGACTCTGTATAGATTACAGGAGACTGAATGCTATTACAGAAGGACAGGTGGATCCATTGCCGGATACAAATCAGCTGTTTGCCAGACTAAATAAAGCTAAATATTTCTCAAAAGTGGATCTGAGTAAAGGATACTATCAGATTCCAGTAAAGCCTGAGGTTAGACCATACCTAGCTTTTAGTACCTCAGAAGGACACTATGAGTTTAATAGATTGCCATTTGGATTGAAGAATGCGCCTAGTGTCTTCTCTAGAATGATGAGAAAATTGTTGGATGTAAACATTTCGGAGGAACGTAATGAATCCCTGAGTTGCCTCTTTGATTGAGGATATTCCGAATGTTTCATACAGGATAATAAGAAGATTATGGGATCCACTACGAAAACTCTGCTATCACCAGGTATATGTTATCTCCTCATAACGTACATTTTGAGGGAAATATAATGTTCTCTGGACATGTCATTGCGCAGACTCAGAGAAGAGAAATGGTGAATACGGGTTGCGAAGCAGCATTAAGACAAGCATTCACACTTGCGGCTGTTCAGTAACATAACCGAAATATATTATTGGTTGTAGAAGTCTGAGGCAGATTTCATGAGTAGTGCCTACTCTGAATGGACCCAACTACATAAAACCATGATAGCACCACAGCAGAGTAAAGTCAAGTTGACTTACATTTATCTATGTGTATATAGAATAAAGGACTGACATGGGATGTCTGTTTTAAGAGGGGAGGTGTCGTGAAATATTCTAATCCACATATATAAAGTATCAGGTAAATATAAAGCCTAACAAATACATTTAATAAAGAAAAGAAAAATGGTAAAGAACAGTGCTGTCACAATGACTGTACTCGAAATCCCCTTTGTTTTATGCTTCGTCTGCAAATTGTAACGTTTCCACGTTAAATATAAGCCACTGCATAAATACAAGCGTTTCCACAACACATTAAAACGGGTATTGCATTTCTAAGAAAAACATTGAGAGGCACACTGCGTAATGACCTAAATAAATCCTAACATTAATTATACTACGTTACCAAAACGAACGAACAGATGGACTCAAATAGAAAGAGAGAGGGGCGAATGAAAGCAAGGACACATGCAACACTAAACTCGCGTCGCGCGATACACAATTACTACTATCACGCGTGTAAGGCCACATGCACTAACTTTTTTTTTCAGACGGACAGTGATAAAAACACTAACCTTCCCAGAGTTAGGTTTTAAAAACCTGGAAAACGCTTATTAGAAAAGATGACATTAGATGGGTTTACGTTTGAAAACATTACAGTACCCAGACAGCACATCTTCGAAACAGGAGGTAGAAGAAATTGCATATTTTGAACGCAGCCACTTAGCTCTTTTAAATTTGTATATTTGGGTTCCTTAGGGCTTGCTGACAAAGAATATGTAAAACGTTACGCAAATAGTCTAGGAATTACCAAATTATAACCAAAATAAAATAGTGGGGGTGCCTGACAGCCTGAAATCATTTCTGCTCATAAAATTTTTTTATAACGTGTTTGAAAAAACCTTACGTTACGGAAATAGCCTACCATGTTAACTCCAAATTGATTGGAGCGCAACAAATATAAGACTAAACACGATTGGTCGGGCTATAAATACTATCTTGTGTTGTTATGGGAAACGAATAGAAGGGGTACTTTTTTGAAAAGATGTGTGGACGTGGTTTCATTGGGTAGAGCTGCGAATATACTTGATTCAGAGCGTCTGTTCATTGCCACATCTTGTAATAAACCTACTAAGAAGCAGTACGTTGAGCACCAGTGTATATTTGTTATAAAATAAAGCCTGGGACATCGGCAGATCGGAGTTGTGCTATATTCATTGCCAGTCAACGAAACTGTTTATTATTCTATGAATTGTGGTAAGCTTGAAATATTCAATATCTTTTAATGAAAATTGAATGTAAATTGTTAATTTATGCCTGTATATATGTGTAGTTCAGTAGCGAACATGATGTAAAGCCTATAATGCTCCAGCCTGAACAGAAGGTGTCGGAGGAAAGTAAAACTGCATGGAATGGCCAAACAGTACACTGACACCTAGATTATTGATTAGACAGAAATAATGCTGGAATTGCAGAGGCGTGGTAACCATTAGGGAGGGAAATACTGGTATAAAATATTTCAGATGAAGCTGACAGTTGGCCTAACGCTCTGAACTCAATGTTTGTGATGTATTGTGCTCAGTGTAGAAAGAGAGTATAAATTAGTTATGACGTAGAAGGTACATCCTTCTTGTTTTCAGGGACAGTGGTCTTAACGTTATTGAGCAGCACCTGGTCAGAGCTTTGCTGAAGCCAGAGGTGGACAGCATACTCCTTGGTCCATATAGCAACCAGTGGGGTGGCTCCAGAACTCATCGAGCAGAGGAGCCTTTTTCTGCAGTCATCACGCAAGATAAGAGAGTGTGGCCATGGAGCTCAACATTATGTACCCCCATCTTAAAATGACAGTGTAAAATACAATTAAGAGGGGAATTTAATTGTTTTAATATCAGGAACTGAGAACATCTCCAATACTAGTTCCAATAAAGACAAACTATTGAAGTCATGATGACAAATACCAACAGAGCTTGAACAAAACAAAACCAGTATTACCTCATATTACTACTACACCACTGACACACATAGGATACTATTAAAAATACATGTCACTACAAGATTCATATTGAGAAATTCTGTACATATAACTTGTAATTAAAATTGATTGTGATTCCTGGTTCCATTTGTATTTGAATCAGGACACATATTCATTCATGACAGCACTGAATACATATTGTTATTTGAAAAGTTATCAGTGACTCCTTTAAGATATCCTCGTAGAGTGTTTTATGTATGTGAGTGTCACAGTGTTGTCAAGTGTAGTGGAATAAATTAAATTGTTTATCTGTCTGTTGTTGTTTTGACTTACACTTCATCATACACATACCCTAGACATATAACGTAGTCATCACACTATTCCAGAATAATTCTGACTGAGGTATACATATGTGGCAGCAAGTAAGGTTATATATAATACACTACTCTTATTAGATATATATATATACCTTCACAGCTGATCTCAGTCAGTACACTAAGTCCCCTATAAATATTTATAACATCCCACTTTACCACAAACGTAATAATCCAAGCTTTAAACATGTGCAAGAGAATCTAATCTTGAGATCTTGAACACTGCTCCTTAACTATTTAACTACAAGTGAACGTAATAATCCAAGATTTAAACATGTGTAAGAGAATCTAATCTTGAGATCTTGAACACTGCTCCTTAACTATTTAACTACAAGTGAACGTAATAATCCAAGCTTTAATCATGTGAAGAGAATCTAATCTTGAGATCTTGAACACTTCTCCTTAACTATTTAACTACAAGTGAATGTAATAATCCAAGCTTTAATCATGTGCAAGAAAATCTAATCTTGAGATCTTGAACACTGCTCCTTAACTATTTAACTACAAGTGAACATAATAATCCAAGCTTTAAACATGTGCAAGAGAATCTAATCTTGAGATCTTGAACACTGCTCCTTAACTATTTAACTACAAGTGAAAGTAATAATCCAAGATTTTAACATGTGCAAGAGAATCTAATCTTGAGATCTTGAACACTGCACCTTAACTATTTAACTACAAGTGAATGTAATAATCCAAGCTTTAAACACGTGCAAGAGAATCTAATCTTGAGATCTTGAACACTGCTCCTTAACTATTTAACTACAAGTGAACGTATCAATCCAAGCTTTAAACGTGTGCAAGAGAATCTAATCTTGAGATCTTCAACACTGCTACTTAACTATTTAACTACAAGTGAACATAATAATCCAAGCTTTAAAGATGTGGAAGAGAATCTAATCTTGAGATTTTGAACACTGCTTCTTAACTATTTAACTACAAGTGAACGTAATAATCCAAGCTTTAAAGATGTGCAAGAGAATCTAATCTTGAACACTGCTCCTTAACTATTTAACTACAAGTGAACGTAATAATCCAAGCTTTAAACATGTGCAAGAGAATCTAATATTGAGATCTTGAACACTGCACCTTAACTAAACATGCAATTTTTGTGGCTTTTGTCACTATCCATCATTTTCCCTCTTTTTGCTGTTTAGTGAGCTTGAAGCCACAAATGGTTCTATAAACAAATAAAGAGGTCTTAGAAAATCTAGGCAGGAAAAGAGAATTAATGAAGGAGATCAAAGTAAGCTGGCTAAAATATTTTGGCAATGTAAAAAGACATAATCTAAGCTTTAAACATGTGCAAGAGAATCTAATCTCGAGATCTTGAACTTTTTCTTCTTCTTTGATCCTTAGCCGCCGACCGTCAAAGCAGTCAGTGGCCATCACTCCTAGTGGCGTCTTGTAGGGCAACAACAAATTGATTCCACTTTGCTCGGTTGGCGGCCATCCTTCGTACAGTGCCCCAACTCTGATTCATTTTTTGCATCTCAGCCTCCACAGTCCTCCGCCAGGTTGTTTTTGGTCGGCCTCTCTTTCGTTTTCCTTCAGGGGTCCAAAGCATAGCTGTTCTTGTGATGGCATCAGGGTCTCTTCTGATGACATGGCCAACCCATTCGACATTTCCTTCTCTGTAACTCTCCAGCATTCCGCACCATAGAGAAGCACAGAAAGCACACAGCTCTGATATAATCTTAATTTTGTGCTTGTGCTGTGTTGAGAGGACTTCCAGATGTTGTTTAGGCTAAAAAATGCGAGATTTTGAACACTGCTACTTAACTATTTAACTACAAGTGAACGTAATAATCCAAGCTTTAAACATGTGCAAGAGAATCTATCTTAAGATCTTGAACACTGCTCCTTTACTATTTAACTACAAGTGAATGTAATAATCCAAGCTTTAACTGATTCCGTACGTAAGATCTATTAAAAGACGCAATGGCCGACCGCTGTGGCCGCAAGATCTTTTAAAAGACGCTGATTTATTTCGTTGTTTCTTTCTATTCTGATATTTTATACTGCCCAGAATTTATCTCGAACGGAAGTAAACACAAAACTGGGCAAATTTCAACAAGCTTCAATGTCTTTTATTTGCGTTTGAAGGGAATTTTTCACATTTATCTTTATCTTTAATCGTGTTTTGTCGTATTGCCATAATGGCCGAAAACACACAGGATATGTTACTAATATGTAAACAGTGAACAAACTGTGTGATCAACCATAACTTTCTTACTTTTTCTGTGTTTCTAAATGGATTACCTGCACAAAGAGAGCAGTGAAACTGTATTGTGATAACAATTTATGTTACAAGCCTTACGTAAGTCGAAAATTTTTGTTCAAAATTTCAAGTTATATTTTTTCCGTGTACATATTATCTGTTATAACATAAACATAACATAAAATTAGCCAGAAAGGCATATGGATTTATATTGTTTATCCAATGTACTTTAATTTGATATATAATATGTTATACTTAACTCATGATTAGACACACATTGTCAGTAAACGTAAATTATGTATGTGTAAATTTTTGGGGCTTAAAAATAATTCCGTCCAGAGCTGAAAATAATTACATACGGAATCAGTTAAACATGTGCAAGAGAATCTAATCTTGAGATCTTGAACACTGCACCTTAACTATTTAACTACAAGTGAATGTAATAATCCAAGCTTTAAACATGTGCAAGAGAATCTATCTTGAGATCTTCAACACTGCACCTTAACTATTTAACTACAAGTGAATGTAATATGGAATCCCCAGGGAAAGAAAGGTAGAGGGAGACCAAGGAACAGAGAACTGGAGACAGACATGAAGGGGATGAAGAAGACATAAACTTGAACTAATGGCACAGGACAGACTTGGCACAGGACAGGAATACCTAGCATCTGTTCCTTGAAAGCCTGAGCTACTTGGGGAGCTGAAGGGTGATAACAATGAACATTGTATCAGTGTGGATAATTGTTCTGTATGAACTTTGTATCAGTGTGGATAATTGTTCTGTATGAACTTTGTATCAGTGTGGATAATTGTTCTGTATGAACTTTGTATCAGTGCGGATAATTGTTCTGTATGAACTTTGTATCAGTGCAGATGATTGTTCTGTATGAACATTGTATCAGTGCGGATGATTGTTCTGTATGAACATTGTATCAGTGTGGATGATTGTTCTGTATGAACTTTGTATCAGTGCGGATTATTACATTCACTTGTAGTTAAATAGTAAAGGAGCAGTGTTCAAGATCTCAAGATAGATTCTCTTGCACATGATTGAGATACCATCTGTACCACAAATACAAAATTGGTGCAACAGATCTCTGCACCTGCGGTACCAGCCCGATGACAGTCGAACACCTGCTGCAGTACTGCCCAACCTACAGTAATGAACGGGGTAGCATATGGCAACAACCCACTTCTGTCAACGAAAAACTGTTTGGAGATGTCGGGAACCTTGAGTTGACTGCTGCCTTTATTAGAGTCATAAATGTGGAAGTCTGAAGGCGAACGAGGAAGAAGAAGAAGAAGTATCAGTGCAGATGATTGTTCTGTATGAACATTGTATCAGTGCGGATGATTGTTCTGTATGAACATTGTATCAGTGCGGATGATTGTTCTGTACAAACATTTTATCAGTATGGATGATTGTTCTGTATGAAGATTGTTTCAGTGCGGATGATTATTCTGTATGAACATTTTATCAGTATGGATGATTGTTCTGTATGAACATTGTATCAGTGTGGATGATTGTTCTGTACGAACATTTTATCAGTATGGATGATTGTTCTGTATGAACATTGTATCAGTGCAGATGATTGTTCTGTATGAACATTTTATCAGTATGGATGATTGTTCTGTATGAACATTGTATCAGTGCGGATGATTGTTCTGTATGAACATTGTATCAGTATGGATGATTGTTCTGTGTGAACATTGTATCAGTGCGGATGATTGTTCTGTATGAGCATTGTATCAATGTGGATAATTGTTCTGTATGAACATTGTATCAATGTGGACAATTGTTTTGTATGAACATTGTATCAGTGTGGATAATTGTTCTGTATGTAATGGCAAGTATCTGTCAGGTCATTGGTTTTGTTTATTTGCTGCACAGAGGCACTGATTGCACTAAATAAGGGCCAAGGCTTAAAGATAGCAACTGATGCTGATGAAAGAAGTCGACTGTGGAAAGCAAGGCACGAAATGCTGTGGGCTACAACTGCTCTTGTTCCAGGATCAAAGGTACTGTTCTAGTAATGTTTCTTTAGCATTTAAAAAACAAATTCCCACTATTATTTAACTTGACATGAGGTTTGTGTTTTTGTAGTTTTAAAATTTGTATTGCTGAAAATCTCAGTGCTCCCCTCATCGTAGAGAGCTGAAACTGTGCATGCTGCTCTATTTCCTGGTACCTTTTAATATCACTTGTTTTGACTGACATTGACATAACAAATTTTATAAAATAACTATATTATATTTTAAAAAGTAGTAATAATTTCATGAAAGCAAGGAAAATAATTAACTATAAAAGAAATAAAATTGGTCAATGTTGGATGGTAAACAGTAATGTGCCAGTTCAGTTAAAGTGTTTCTGCAAGCAGTTAGGTCATTTGTGAAGCAAAGTGATCAGAGAGTTCTGTATTTTAAGCTTAGTGGTACAATTTAGTCGTATATGTTTTGCTGGTATTGATGCAGCCTATTGTGGATTTTCACGTTTCATCTGAATTTCAGTGAGTACGGTGAAAGATAAATGGTTATCTAAAAGTTGTTTTTTTCTCCTTTAATTGTCTTTTCTTTTTTATTTACATATAAAAACAAATTTTCATTATCCTGTCTTGTTTAGTGCAGCTCTGTTAATTCATTCTTGTTTCTCTTGATCATCATTAGCTCTCATACATCCACATCTAACTCTGTCATAAAGTTGACGGTCTGTCTCAGGCTTCTGTCACTGTCAAAACAGTTTCAAGGCCATGATGTTAGTCTGCTCCTCTCGTGGAGCGGACATTCTAGGAGATGTTCTATTGATTGCTTGTCTTCCCTACTATGCCATTTTTCTTTGAAGCTGTTTTTATCCTGTTCTTATGTTGTTATGTGCTGTTTATATGCTGTCCTGTCCTGATTTTGTACTTGCCTTTTCTTGTTTTAGAGATGTGATACTCTGTTCAACCTGACCAAAAATCCTTTCACTTATAATTAGGGTTTCTTGTGTGAATTTTTAAAATGAAATTGTGTATGTTGACAGTTTAAACCAGGTGCATATTTCAGCTAGCATTGGTGTTAGCCCTGAAAAGGACCAGTAGCTGGCTGTCTGGATTTGTCACATTGTGTGCTTATTGCTAGAGTTGCTGCTTATTCCTTTATTGGTGTTTCCTTTTATTATAAGTATGTTATTTCAACATTTACATCTGTTATCACTAGTTTGCTGGCAGCCTTGAAAAAGACTAGTCCTTAAAAGGACTGTTTGCTGAGATGTAGATTTCCATGTTCCTGGATAGATCAGTTTGTGAGTTTTCTTCTTGTATCTACTACTGACAGTGTCATCTTTCTTAGCTGCAGCTAATTTAGGATTTTGTCGATGATGATTATGAGTAGGCCCTCTAAAATTTCACTTTGTAACTTTTCTTTGGGTTGTTCCTCGAGTCTTTGTGTTATTTTATTTATCATTGTCAAGTGCTTGCTGTGTGTACACATTGACAAATATGTATTACATACACATGGAGCGACAAACATGGCTCGTTTTCCACAGCTAATTGTTAACTCACTAAACTCCAACACGTAGATACGATATCCGACGACTTTATGTCACAAACTTGAGTATAACACAATAACACAGGCAGACTGCCGCTTTGGCCATAAATCATCACATAAGAAAAACACAATATATGATGTGCATAATTAGAACAGCATCTCATGGAAAGGATTTCACAATATCTTAATATATTTCCTATTTTCCTTCAACCATTCCGCCTTCACTCTCCGCGTAATCTCTCCTCGCTCTAATCGCTCTCCCGACTGACCTTTTACACACCTCTGACCCTTTTCACGCTGACCAGTCTTCACCCCCACTTTGTTCACAACAACTCAGTCATGCCCGTGAACCCGACATTAGCACTTACTGCTACTAATGTATTCATGCCCCCGTCAAACTTAACATTCATGCACTTCAACTCACAACTTACATAAACATATCTAGTTCCCACCGGAGCATGAGTACTGACATTCATTCTATAAACCGTTCGTGACATCCACCCCTCCCTCTCCAAGTGAAAAACATAGTTTTTCACTGGATGGGTGGTAGATATCAGGAAACCAACCATCCAAAACCTCTGATTACATATGTGGGCAAAATCTATAGCATCAGTGTGAAAATATGCCATCTACAAATAATCAATAATAACATTCTGAAGAACACAAAAATAAAATTAAAAAAAATTACAATAGAACCGAGTTGCTAGAAAAATACAACAGCAACCATATGGCAAAAATCATGCATCTCTAATTACACACAAAATTAAAGGTGATAACATTGCATCAATTTCACCAAATTCTCCTATACCGGAGAATATCTGTTCTATAACCCTGTACTTGATACCCAACATATGATAAGAACTTAGCTTATACAAAAATCATGCAGAATACAGTTGAGAAAACATTACTCATGTACAAGTATCAAATACTACATAGAAATGGTGGTTAAAAAAAAAAAAAAAAAAACACACCCATTTACTACAAGCAAGTGTTCATAATCTAGATAACGAATCTGCAAGGACATTCAATTTACCCTGAATAGGAAAAACAGTGAAGTTGTACTGTTGTAACAACAACGACCACCTTGTTAAACGTGAATTTGGTGACCTAGATGACTTAAGAAAAGTCAATGGACAATGGTCCGTTTCCAGCACAAAATGAGATCCTAACAAATACCTAGAGAGTTTGGAAACAGCCCAAATAATAGCTAAACACTCTCTCTCTATAGTGGCATATCGCGTTTCAGCCGGAAGCAACTTTCTGCTGACATACATGACAGGATGTAGAAACCCATCATGTTCTTGCATCAGACACGCACCAATGCCCACTGCAGAAGCATCAGTCCTCAGTACAAAAGGCTTAGCCAAGTCTGGCAGTAGAAGAATGGGCTCGCTGGAGAATACAGCTTTGATGTTCCTCAGTGCTCTATCACACTCTTCAGTCCAGACTACTCTGTTTGGCGTGCCCTTTTTAGTGAGTGATGTTAGAGCCGCTGACAATGAAGAGAACCTGGGGATAAATTTATGATAAAAAATTTATCAGACCGAGTAAACTACGTACTTGTTTCTTTGTTTTTGGAGGTTGCAAATTCAAAATTCTTCCAACTGTCTGATCAACTGGTTTTAAAACACCCTGTCCTACCACATACCCCAGAAATGTTAACTCCTGAAACCCCACCTTAATCTTACTGGGTCTTGCTGTAAGGTGATGCACCCGAAGGCATGATAACAGTGACTTCAATCCCTCTACATGTTCTTCCCACGTGTCATGAAACAAACAGATGTCATCAATATATGTGATAACATCCTTCTGTCCCCTCAAAAGCATTCTCATCATTCTCACAAAAGTTGCAGGGGCATTCACCAGTCCAAAGCACATATAATTAAACTGGAAAAGACCCTGAGGGGTACAAAATGCTGTAAGTGGCCTAGCGCCTTCTGCTAAGGGAATTTGCCAATACCCCCTCGATAAGTCTAGTTTGGTAAAATACTTTGCCCCCGCTATTTGGGATAGGAGGACCTCTTGGTTGGGCATAGGTTCCGCATCTATCACTGTGACACTATTCAAGCGGCGGAAGTCTATACATATCCGTAGGGATTTATCCTTCTTCCGCACGATGACCATGGGAAATGAGTATGATGATTCAGATGGGGAGATAACACCTAAGCGTAACATATCATTCACTTCTTTTTCAACAGCAGAAGTATAATGTAGTGGAATAGGATATGGTCTCACCCGGATGGGCTCTCCATAGGTCAGTTTAATATCATGCTCAACTAAATCAGTTCTTCCAGGAATATCTGTGAGTACATCTTGAAATTCGCACAGCAGTGACTTCACCTGTTTCCTCTGATGCTGTGGTAGAGATGCAGAGACCTCTACATCTCCCCATGATTCTGAAGCAACCAATGGCAATAGTGGGATCTGGAGATTGACCTCCTCTCCTTTCTCTCCATCTTCCTCGATGACTGCTGCACTAGCTACAGTAACTGTACTATCACGAACAGCGTTCACGACTGGTTCCAGTTCAGTTGGACGTACTACATATGGTTTTAGCATATTAATATGGAAAATCTTCTCCTTCCCTCGGACTAATATCAGATAATCCACATCGGTAATCTGTTTCTTTACTTGAAATGGACCTTGCCAGTTCACTAGCAGGTGATTTTCCTTGGTAGGTAGCAACAACCATACCTCGCTGCCAGGACTGAGGGATACAAGTTTGCTGTTCCTATTGGCGTATGCTCTATACCTTGCACCCGATGTCTCTAATGCCTCACGTGCTATCGAACACGATGTAATTATGCGCTCTCGCAAGTCAATGACATACTCATAACTTGACTTGACGCTATCATCAGCATAATTCCCGGTCAGCAAGTCTCTCAAAATTTTCATTGGACCCCGAGGATTTGCGCCAAATACTAGCTCAAACGGTGAGAATCCTGTGCTCTCTTGTGGCATCTCCCTGTATGCAAACAAAACTCCCGGTAGGTATCTATCCCACAACTGTGGAAAATCTCCTGTCACCTTACCTAGCATTCTTTTCAGTGTTCCATTGAACCGCTCGCAGACCCCATTGCTCTGAGGATGATACGGGGTGGTGAACACTTGGGCTATGTCTAACAGTTTAGATATGTGTTTCATCTCTTCTGAAATGAATTGCCGGCCCCTGTCAGACAAAATCTCTTCAGGAAATCCTAATCTGCTAAATAAGCTCATTAGAGCCTCTGCTATATCCTTTGATGTGATGGATTTCATTGGCAATGCTTCCGGCCACCTCGTACATAGATCAACTAATGTTAGAATAAATCTATACCCCCGATCAGACATAACTGGAAGGGGCCCAATAATGTCTATTGCAACCTTCTGAAAAGGGCGAAATGCCAAATCTGTTGCTACTAACGGTGCCTTGGGAGTCCTTCCTTTCTGGCTTGTCTTCTGACACACTTTACACGACCGACAGTAAACCTTCACATCCTTATTGTATCCACGCCAGTAAAACTGGGACAACACTCTACAGCAAGTTCTTGCAATACCCATGTGACCCGCAAAAGGGATGTCATGTGCTGTCCTTAACACTGTATTCTTCAGTTCCACTGGAATAACCACTTGTGTAATGACTGAATGTTGCTCTGCAAAGCATCTGATTAGAATGGAGTTCCTAACCTCAAACCAGTATCGAGCAGACTTGGTATGCCATATGTTCTTGGACTCCGCCAACCGAAACAAAGGCAGAAGTGAAATGTCTTTCCTCTGCCTGTCTACAAAATCCGATGCTGTAATTCCAGCAACCGTAGGCACCCAAGGGATATTATTGGGTTGCGATATAATATTTGCATCCTCAGCCTTAGTCTGAGCCCTCGTCATTACTGCGTTAGCAACCAAATCATGCCCATTTTCCCACTCCTCAATATCCTGACTGGTGCAATCATGAACCCCATTAACATTTCCAATAATGAGATCAGCGATGGGAGAATCAAGGACGCATACTCGAACTCTACCCGACAAGAAAGGGGTGTCGATCTGCACAATCGCCAATGGATAGTACTCGACCTTACCACCAAATGTAATGCATTTTGCCATCTTTCCAATATAATACGTATCCTTAATAAATGTCTTCCTAATGCCAATGGTCGTACATCCCGTGTCCCTCAAAACAGATACAGGTTTATTCTCCACAAAACCTTTATGTAAAGTTAAGGTGCCATTCCCATCAACTGATGAAAGGCAAGGCAAAGTATGGCCACATATTAAAATAGGCTTGCCATCAGGCTCGAACAATGGTCTGCACCCCTCACACTCCTCGCTATTAAATGTATCAAGTACAGTAGCTGAATTTGCATGCTCAGTGTTTTCCTTTGAGCTCTCCTTTCGACTGTTTCTTCTCTCATTACAATTGGGGCAGTTGGAATCCGTCTCTTGGTGCTTGTAAGGGCTTCTCTTTGGACTGCTATTATAATTTTTCTTTGGGCTGGCATATGGACTTCTTTGTGGGTTGAAGGGACACCTCTCTGGGTCCCTCCCACATTGATAAGATAGATGACGCCTTGAGCCACACTTATAACAACCCCTTCTACTGTAGCCTGACCCAAAAGAAGGGTACTGTCTCTTAGGAGAATATCTTCTGTCCCCGTTCCATCTTCTATTTCCACCATCTTTCCCAACATATCTGTCTAAGCTGCGGGCCCGAGGATGTATGTATGGCTTCTTTTCAGTTTTATCCTGAGCCACACAAGCTGGAAAGGTGTCAGCAGCTATCTGCTTGTGAATCGGCTTCCCTGGGTGCGCATTGACATACTGCTGTCCTAGCTCTGACAAAATATTTATATCTTTTGGCTTTCGCTCTTGTAGAAAAGCCACTAACTCTGGATTGCAAGATGATAGAACCTTGTCCTGTAGCATAAGGTCGGTTAGCCCATCAAAATCCTTCACAATACCTGATAGTTCAATCCACCTATTGAACAGCAATTTGATTTCAGCAATAAACTCACTAAAGTCATTGCTTGTTGTAGGAATAGCCTCCTTAAATCTTTCACGGTACCCTTGAGCTGTCAGTCTAAATCTTCGAAGAAGTGTCTCTTTCACTGTGTCATAATTCATGCGATCCTCTACTGGCAATGCAAAGACACATTGTAAACTTCTTCCGGTGAGCAGATTATTGAGCAGACTTGGCCAGTCTTCTTTCTTAACCTTCCAAGATACTGCTTCTTGTTGAAACCTTTCTAGATACACGTCCATCATATCGACGCCCTCAACAAAGGATGGGAGTCGCAGCTTGAAAGGACGAGTAGACTCCTTCGTAGCTGGTCTAGAACTCACAGCTTCAAGTTCCAGTTTCTTCAAAGTAATTTCTTTATCTGCTTGAATTTCAGCTTTCCTTGTCTCTTCTTTCTTTGCTTCTACCTCGATTTCAGCTTTCCTTGTTTCTTCTTTCTTTGCTTCCCTTTCAGCCTCAATCTTCCTAATTTCTCTTTCCTCTTTGCGTTCCCTCCGTTCCTCAGCATCCAAAAAATTTGTCTTGGCCCATAATTCAAGTTCATCCCCTGATTCACCAATTGCCTGTCCCTTGGTGATAAAATCCAAAAGGCTAGTCATCCTGCAATATTTTTCAACTATGATAACTATGGAAAAATGAATTAAGGAAATTTAAAAACGTATACCACCTGATAAGTCAAATGGTGTCTGAAAACTATAATGGGTGCCCCTTCACCTCTGAAGAACGTCTGTCATACACAACAGATTTTGAACAACTTTTCACACTGGGTCTACACCCTGGGTCAATCTCTTGTGTTATCAGTCTGTAGGCATTACAAACTGTAATAGACCAAATAAAATGTGTCTGCTTATGTTAACACAAATGGTATGATGATGATGATTGAAATGATAATCACAGAACACACGACACTACAACAACTGATAGGCCGGTGGAGTGGAAGTTATAGACCAGGAAAGTAAGAATAGACCTTATATTTACACCCAAACCTATCAAACGAACAAAAACAGGATATCGTAAAATAACTTATATACACGGATGGCAGAGTAAAGGACTGAGAATCGCGACATAAAAACACCACGAAAGAAAGACTATTATACAAGACAATAAGTAAACAAACTAAACGCAAACAACTAACACCAACAATTGTTTCACAAATTACACGAGGCTTCACAACTCCCCAACTCTTAGACAGATTGGGTTCCCTACAGCGTAATTTGTCTCACAAAACCTATTAAAGACAACACAATGCAAATTTCATCAATGAAGAAAGATGGATTGTGCTCACCACTCAAAATCCCCCTTATACAGAAATCAAAATTAAATACTACCACATAATATGAACAAAACAAAAACAAAACACTGGACAGTGAAGTAACCCAAGAGCTCTACTCGTCCACCCTGCAGCAAGGGCAAACAGGAATGAATATATGAATTTTTAACTAATAACAAAAGCTAATATAAAAATAACATAAGTTTCAAGTACACTGTAGAAGTGATAGACAGAAGGAAGTCTAGATATGACGAAGCAAAATTGTCAAGTCCTAAAAGGAACTAGTATCAAAATAAACAAAATTTAGTACATTTTTAGATATAACAGATCATAGGGTTCAAATATAACGTTAATTAATTTGCAAAAATGCTATTGAAGAAAGAATGGAATTTAAAAAAAAAAAAAAATAAATAAAAAAAACCCTATTAGTTCCGGGCAATAACCTTATCAAGGAAGAAATAAATAACCAAATAAATTAATTAAAAGAAGTATAGCCTATATATATATATATATATAAAAGGAAATATGCAGACGCACAAGTTAAGTAAACAGAAGACTGGAAATTAACAAACTTAATAACAAACTTAACTCTTAAAGGCCGGAACGACGCTGGTAGCGTACATCCACAAAACCCCTAGAAGCCGAAACGACGCTGGGAACGTCACTTTTGTGTTCTGTAAAATTTGTTCCGTATTTTCAGTACGGTGAACCGGATCTTCTTCACTACTGGTCCAAAGGGTAGCAAAGGAAAATGTCTCTCTCGCTGCTTACTCCATCTCCAGGCAAGATGTTACGATTTCAGCCGATCACCCGCAAAACAATGGCCTTGTTATTCCATTACAAGACCCAGTAGACGATTTTTCGTGTCAACAGTTATGCCGAACTACACAGCACAGATAAATTGACGACAGATCAGCACACTCATCACGGGGCGAAATAACACAATATCAGTGCGCCGAGGTAAACAAGACTGATTACCGCCTTTTCATTCTTCGTGCTACTTTCCAAAATAACACTGTCGATTTCGTCAAAACTGTCCGTTCGCCTCTGCTACAGTGATTAAACTATTTTTCGCTTTTAAATATTCAGTCCTTCTGCAGCTATACCATTGCTGACTATCACTGAAATGAAGACTTCAGTTTTGCACATTAAGTTCTTGTGACCTGATTCAAACAAATAGGCCTAGTTCTCTGTTCCGCTTGATGTAATTTTTCAACAACAATTCATGAGAAGGCGAAATTGTCAAAAATTCTGCAGAAAATTAGGGGTGGGTCCTCTCTTCCACTTACGAGTTCCCCAAAATTGTCAAGTGCTTGCTGTGTGTACACATTGACAAATATGTATTACATACACATGGAGCGACAAACATGGCTCGTTTTCCACAGCTAATTGTTAACTCACTAAACTCCAACACGTAGATACGATATCCGACGACTTTATGTCACAAACTTGAGTATAACACAATAACACAGGCAGACTGCCACTTTGGCCATAAATCATCACATAAGAAAAACACAATATATGATGTGCATAATTAGAACAGCATCTCATGGAAAGGATTTCACAATATCTTAATATATTTCCTATTTTCCTTCAACCATTCCGCCTTCACTCTCCGCGTAATCTCTCCTCGCTCTAATCGCTCTCCCGACTGACCTTTTTACACACCTCTGACCCTTTTCACGCTGACCAGTCTTCACCCCCACTTTGTTCACAACAACTCAGTCATGCCCGTGAACCCGACATTAGCACTTACTGCTACTAATGTATTCATGCCCCCGTCAAACTTAACATTCACGCACTTCAACCCACAACTTACATAAACATATCTAGTTCCCACCGGAGCATGAGTACTGACATTCATTCTATAAACCGTTCGTGACAATCATGTTTGATGATCTCTCTACTTGCATTCTTTGAAAAATTTCTTCTCCGCTTTTAGTTCTGCTAACTTTATGATGTCTTCTTGCATATTTTGTTGTATTATTTTCATGCTATTTATCATTTCTTTCATGCTTTCTAAGTCTCCCTATATTTTCCTGCATCTGACATTTGGGACTTTGTTGTTGGTTAAGTTGTTGCTTCCTTTTTCAACCCATAGTTTTTGTTTGATCATAGTCAGTTATCAGATATGGGTTGTTTTGCTGTTGCCCTGTTTTGTTGCTAGTGTATTATTTGTCAGTCTTTGGTTTTGGATATCTGTATGGGATGTTTCTTCTGACAGGCTCTTTCAGTATTCGTTTGGTTTGCTGATATACAGGACACTTGTGGCATGTTGCCCCTTGATTTGAATTTGTCTTCCCCCTTCTTTGTCAAGTCTATCTTCCTTGTTATATCCATATATCCTTGTGGTGTGGACAGGAATCCACTGTACTTTCACTTTGTTGAATGTATAACTGGTTACTATTTGGTCTTTTGAGAGGCTGTCTAGTTCATTATTTTGTTTTTTTTAAATTTCCTTAGGGCAATTATGCCTGATAGGAAATCTTTGATGAGCACTATTTTGACATTAAGCATTATCTGTTTCCCAGCATGCTTATTACAGCTGTTTTTAAAGCTTTTGCCCTCAGCTTTAAAGTTACTAGAAAATTTTCCATTGGCCACAGAGATATGGTTTCCTGTTCATACTTTAGTTTTGTGTAAATGCCACCTCATGCAATTTTTGTTGCTGTTGTCACTATCCATCATATTTCCTCTTTTTGCTGTTTAGTGAGCTTGAAGCCACAAATGGTTCTATAAACAAATAAAGAGGTCTTAGAAAATCTAGGAAGGAAAAAAAGAGTTAATTAATGAAGAAAAAAAGTTAGCTGGCGCTTAAAGAAAAATATTAAAAAGACATTTGAAGCCATGTTAAAAAGGAAGCAGCGCTATAAGTTCAAGAGATGGACAAGAAAGAGTCTATCAGAGTGCACCATCAAGACAAGAGACAGAAGTCGTTGGAGATCCTTTACAGCCAACCTTTGATGTGGAGATGGCACCTGATGATGTTTAGAGGAATCTGTGAAGACATTATTATGTGACCTACATGTGAAAGAACTGCCTATCATTTGGACCGCGAGCTGCTCAGAGCGTCAATCTAATTTTAGTAATAAAACGAATGAAAAATGTACTGAAACACTTTCTGATCTGGTTCGAGATTTTAAGTTGCCACCGGAAAACAAATTCCCAAAGCATGGTTGTTGTAGAACACTGGAAAATTGATATTATGTTCATATTTTTTAGCGTTTTGGGTTAGTTACCAAATCGTGTAAAACTGTTTACCGTGACAACTAGTGATAGGACCACAAAAATGCTTGTACATCTCGTCTAACGGCTGAATAGGCTAGAAACTTGTTTCAACAATTGACTGATAGATCTAGCGACAAGGACAAGAGTGAAAACGGTGTGCACATTGATTGAAATAGGGATGTTGATAGAGATGGGGCGCAAGCAGTTATAATTGTGAAAATATTGCAAGTCCGCGGCAATCGGAGGGCTGTTAAATAGCAACAACCTCTATTAGATTTACAAATGGTGCTTATTCTAATAGTACATTCATTTATCTTTAAAATGGCGTGTAATTCATAAAAATCTGTAAACAATTATGAAAACCACAGCTTTTGTTGTGCATACATCTACAGGATGAAAAGGGGAAAACAATTTAATTCGGCCACAGTGTGTTTTTCAATTCGGTAGTTAATGTGTTAAACAAAAATAAATGTGAAATCACCTGCACAACATATGTGAGAACATTCACAGAGCAAACCTTTTTTTTTGCCAGAAAATATGGGGAAAAATTAGATTGCATGGTTTATGAAAGCTAATTCATCAGAGCTAAATATAGATTTTGTTGTAGTAAAAAAAATAAAAAATTCCAAATGTGCCCTTAGAACATACAAGAGCACTACAGTTCAAGCCAGTTGACCCAAAGAACAGTCAGTTGCTTGGGAACTAATTAACACTAATATTCAATTAATCTCAACAACCTCCAGCATGAGTGGATGGCTACATCATGAGTTGAAATCATCCATGGAAGCCTTGAGGAATGAGTAGGGATCTACTGTCCTGGTCATGCAGGGGTGTGTGGCAATGAGAGATCTGACAGACTAGCATTGAGAGCACCCATAGTGGGGATACTGGATATAGATGAGGAAGAGCTACTAAGGACATTTGATGATTGCCTGTTAAAGGATGACAATGCAGTAGATTAATCAACTAGGCTAAGGCTTGGAATTTGGTATGAAACGTAAGACTAGCAGGGATGGATGTATAAGAGGATGGATCCGTTGTGTATACAACCAGTATGCTACAGCAACAATTAGCATTCATAACCTTTGACCTTTGCCGAGGAAGATTGAGCGAAGTGCAGTGATGTCGATTCTGATCAACTATAACAATCATCAATATTAGATTAAACAATCATCAATATTAGATTAAACAATCATCAATATTAGATTAAACAATCATCAATATTATATTAAACATTTTGATAATTTTATTGCAATATTGTTGAATGTACTATATCAATATTAGATTAATCATTTTGATAATTTTATTGCAATATTGTTGAATGTACTAAAATAAATTCAGACTCTACAGATAAACACTCTCAAGAATATTCATAAAACTAATTCAGATGGTGCCAAAAAATGGTTGCTTTTCCCATGAAAACAAAATAGTGACCTGGGAATAAAAAAGTATGACATGTAGATTTGTTCACTCATTAATATCATTATGGTATTAAAACCAGAGAGATACAGACTTTCATAAATGGGTGTTCGTATAAAGTATAGGTCCTTATTCTTTTAACAGAACACCCAGAAACCTAAATGTGCTGAAAATCAAAAGTTTTGTTGTGTCTATTGTCGTTGATATCTGACAAAAATCTGGGTTCCGAAACACAGCTGTCCCCAAGGATTTGAGCTATAAGGAAAGGGAACTTGTAGTAGATGACAATGTGGAACTGATGGAAGTATGACAGACAAATGCCATTGGAACCAATTGTGAGAAGATGATGGTATTAGATAGGACACATGTTGAGAAATCCAGTTGTTGGCATTCCAAAACAGTCCTTGTTGAAGAATCTCCATTGTAAGACAAATAGAAAGAAAAAAAAAACACATGGAGATAGGAAGGAGACACAGAGATGAATGGGATAGTGTGTGTGTGTGTGGGGTGGGCAAAACTCATCTTGTGAAACACATTACTGCTGACACCACTACTGCAAGAGTACATGAATACTTTAGTTCAATTTTCTGAAGGGGACCCACTGCAATAATGACTCCATGCTCGATGAGGAGTGAAAAGGGATATGACTGAGTGAAGGAAGGGGATAAAGAAGAGCTAGAAGAGATAAGCACAAGACAAGAAGTTTTGGTATGTCTTTGTTCATGGCCTATACTCCAATGGACGCTGAAAGGCAGTCAACAAATTAATATTGTTACATATTGTATATACAGGGCAGACATTGAGTACAACTACTGATAGCATTACCAGAAAGTCCTTGTTCTGGAATCCACAGGGAATGAGAGGTAGAGGAAGACCAAATGGAGAAGAGAACTGGAGTCAGACATAAAGAGGATGAGGAAGACAATGGAAATACCTTGAGCAGATGGCACAGGCACATGACTTGTTGACGGCTTATGCTGATTGGGCAGTTGATAGATGATGAATGAATGAATTGTGTATACACAAATAAAATTTACATCTTGATTTTTTTACACACATTAGGACATTCTTCATGACTCCAGTATAATGCTGGTGACCTGGTACAGCTGTTCGTCAATGCAACTATGAGACACACCATTAAACATGTGGCTGATCCTGTTATATTGAAGCGAATCATTCTGTCAAAAACAAGTTAGTTGTAGTTTTGCAGAAGAACCTCATAAATCCCAAAGACCAGGGATCATAAACTGGTCCATCACAATCTACGGGTAGATCAATTTGGTACATAACTAGGGGATAGAGGGGGAAAAAAGAAAGTATTTGTAAGCTAAGGAAATTTCTTGCTCGCCCTGACCTGGCAGCATGTAAAAACGTGATACCACAGGACTAAAAGTACTTTTTTCTTATTCCCAGTGAAAACCTGCAAGGAAGCTTACTAAAATTCACTTTATTTGTGAATGGTGTAAGATAGTAATGTGATGCTTTCTTTGACGTGAAGTTAACATTCAGTAAATTATCATTTAGTTTGAATTTTCCACCGCTCTATCAGTGGAATTGCAGGAGGCAGAGATAAAAGTTACTTAGAGGCTGCACATATTCCTAATAATGAAATACTTTGAAACCAAAAATCAGGCAAGAATTTATTCAAGTAGATCTTCAGAGACCTCAGAGTTTCTAAAGTAGATGACTACAGCTCTTAGGTTGCCTGCTTCTGCCTTAGACACACCACATAGGGTGTTATACTTTGAAACTATGTGTGGTGCTTGAAAAGATGTTGAATTGCACTTTGCCATGCGTAGCAACCTGCCATCAATGGTACCTATACCTTGTAGCGGTATGGCAGCTTGTGTACCCCGACAATCCCCACAGCTATGCCAGTGGGAGTTTTACTCCTGGTAGGTTCAACCAAGCTGGACTGGTCTGCGTGGGTAGGGGTTAGACAAAAGCTGGTACCCTGGTCCTCCAGGTTGGGGGTTTTAGCACAGGGCCGACACCCCTGTCTATGTAAAAAATCGCACATGTTACGGAAACGGCAACAAATGAAAAAACTTTGATGCGGGACGGACATCCGGAGTCTCAGGCTCGTATGACTGACAGTGGTGAAAGCCGAAAGGAAGCCACTGGCATGAAAACGGATGCCCTGACCGCAAAACATGAAACCAGAATTGGTTTTTTGGAATGTCAGAACTATGAATGAGGCAGGAAAGCTGAGACAGATCACAGCAGAGATGAGGAATTACAAATTACATATCCTGGGAATAAGCGAGAGCAGATGGACAGGGATGGGGAGAATAAAAACAGCTACAGGGGAAACAGTACTTCATTCTGGTAGAGAGGATGGTCAGCACAATGAAGGTGTAGCCATTATCCTGACGAAAGGAATGGAAAGGTCTTTACTGGAATGGAAACCTATCAACAACAGACTGATAAGAGCAAGACTGAGAGGGAGATTCACCAACATCACATTTATACAATGCTATGCACCAACAAATGACAGCGATGAAGAGATCAAGGACGAGTTCTATCAACAGGTACAAAAGGAAATGGAAACTACACCCAGGTACGATCTTATTATAGTAATGGGAGACCTAAATGCGAAAGTTGGAACACACAATAATTATAACGAAAGAGTAATGGGGAAATGCGGCAGTGGAACAGTAAATGAGAATGGGGACAAATTAATAAGCTTCTGCAGTATTAACAACCTGGTCATTGGAGGAACACTTGTTCAACACAAAGAAGTGCACAAGTTAACATGGGAATCACCAAACGGACGAGACAAAAACCAGATAGATCACATAATGATCAATGGCAGATGGAGACATGCACCACAAGATATGAAAGTAAGAAGAGGCGCAGATGTGGGAAGTGATCATCACCTAGTAGTAGCAATACTGAAGTGGAGTAAAGGAATAATTGTCAAATTGCCCAAGAAGGGCGATCTTGCAGACTGCAACAACTGGAGAGGAATTACCCTCCTCTCAGTTCCCAGCAAAATACTAGGCAGGATAATCATCCAGAGAATTTCAAAAGCAGTTGACCATAAACTGAGGAAAGAACAAGCGGGCTTCAGAAAGAACAGAAGATGTGCAGATCATATATTTACCCTCAGGAACATTATAGAGCAGTGCTCAGAATGGCAGAGACAGCTGTACATTAACTTTGTTGATTTTGAAAAGGCTTTCGACAGCAGACACAGGGACAGCCTATGGAAAATTCTGAGGGCTTATGGAATTCCCAGCTGCATTGTTTCCATCATAAAAAGCCTCTACTCTAACTTTACGTGCAGTGTTGGATCGAGTAATGTAACTTTCGAAGTGAAAACAGGAGTACGACAGGGATGCCCCTAATCAACATCATTATTTTTGACAGTCATAGATTGGGTGATGCGCCAGACAACAGAGGGCAGTCCAAGAGGAATTAGATGGACAACGTTTTCTACACTGGAAGACCTGGAATATGCAGATGACATTGCACTACTCGCGCATTCACATCAACACATTCAAGACAAAACCGATAGACTGAATAAGTATGGCCAGCAGGTTGGCCTGAACATCAATCTGAAGAAGACAGAGGTCATGACACTAAATGTGGGCAATCCTGAGCCAATAACAGTAAGGAACCAGAAGTTGGAACAGGCAGACACATTTACTTACCTAGGATGCATAGTAACACCTGACGGCGGAACAAGCAAGGACATTAACAACAGAATGAATAAATCGAGAACAGCCTTTGCTGTTCTCAACAACATTTGGAAGTCTTCCCAGTACAGCACAAACACCAAATTAAGACTATATGAGAGCTGTGTACTTTCTGTGCTTCTCTATGGTGTGGAATGTTGGAGAGTAACAGAGAAGGAAATGTCGAAACTGTCCTCCTTCCACACAGTCTGCCTAAGGAAAATTCTCCGAATCTTTTGGCCAAACACCATCAGCAACCAAGAACTACTTATTCGGAGTAACCAGGAGGACATGCACACCATCATAGCTGGCGGATGCTGGAGTTGGGTTGGCCACGTCCTCAGAAGGGACCCTGATACCATCACAAGAACAGCTATGCTTTGGAACCCCGAGGGAAAGCGAAAGAGAGGCCGACCAAAAACAACTTGGCTGAGAACTGTGGAAGCTGAGATGCAAAGAATGAACCACAGTTGGGGCACTGTACGAAGGATGGCCGCCGACCGAGCAAAGTGGAATCAATTTGTTGCTGCCCTACAAGACGCCACCAGGCGTGATGGCTGCTGACTGCTTTGGCGGTTATGAATCAAAGAAGATGCATAGCAACACATGACACACCTTTGTGCATAGTAATGAAGCATTATTCATGGTGTCTCTCACTGAGACGGATGGTGTTTAGGCTACTGTGGAATGTGTTTGAATAATTCGTAACCGTTTCAGCATATATTAAATGGTAAATGTCTCACTTGAGACCAGAGGAGTCTTAAACTATTACACTGATGTTCACAGATTTTAGCCAATTATTGGACGTATGACAGACATTATTGGGAGGAGGAATATAATTATGAATATTATTGAATTATGAATGAAACTTGGGATGTGTCACAGTCTTTGTGAGTTTACTTTAGAATTGATAATGGTCAGTGGAGGTGTTTGAATATAAGTTTTGATAGATTATTGAGAAATGGAACCAAGCATATTAAAACTGTCTTGTGTGTTAAATTGGAGTTAGACTTACTTGGCTAATGTTGCAATTCCGTTGATGTTTGACTTATCACTTCCACATGCAATATTGTATTGACGAATCATAAACAGATGTGATACCTGACAGAGAAAATTTTACAGATAGAAGTGTACTATATCAGAAACACCATCACCAACAAAAGAACTGCTGACTCAGAGCCACCAAGAAGATATGCATACCATCGTAGTGGGTAGATGCTGGAACTGGGTTGGCCACATCCTCAGAAGAGACACCATCTCCAAAACTGCCATGCTATGGACTTGAGAAAGAAAATGAAAGAGAGGCAGGCCAAAACCAACCTGGCGGAGAACTGGAAGCAGAACTGTAAAGTATAACCAGAGCTAGAGCACCACACGAAGGATGGCTGCCGACCAATCAAAGTAGAGACAGTTTGTTGCTGCCCTACAAGATGCCACCAGGCATGATGGTCATTGATTGCTTTGTCAGTCAGTGGCCAAGGACCAAAGTAGAGACAGTTTGTTGCTGCCCTACAAGATGCCACCAGGCATGATGGTCATTGATTGCTTTGTCAGTCAGTGGCCAAGGACCAAAGTAGAGACAGTTTGTTGCTGCCCTACAAGATGCCACCAGGCATGATGATCATTGATTGCTTTGTCAGTCAGTGGCCAAGGACCAAAGTAGAGACAGTTTGTTGCTGCCCTACAAGATGCCACCAGGCATGATGGTCATTGATTGCTTTGTCAGTCAGTGGCCAAGGACCAAAGTAGAGACAGTTTGTTGCTGCCCTACAAGATGCCACCAGGCATGATGGTCATTGATTGCTTTGTCAGTCAGTGGCCAAGGACCAAAGTAGAGACAGTTTGTTGCTGCCCTACAAGATGCCACCAGGCATGATGGTCACTGATTGCTTTGTCAGTCAGTGGCCAAGGACCAAATGTAGAGACAGTTTGTTGCTGCCCTACAAGATGACACCAGGCATGATGGTCATTGATTGCTTTGTCAGTCAGTGGCCAAGGACCAAAGTAGAGACAGTTTGTTGCTGCCCCACAAGATGCCAACAGGCATGATGGTCACTGATTGCTTTGTCAGTCAGTGGCCAAGGACCAAAGTAGAGACAGTTTGTTGCTGCCCTACAAGATGCCACCAGGCATGATGGTCATTGATTGCTTTGTCAGTCAGTTGCCAAGGACCAAAGTAGAGACAGTTTGTTGCTGCCCTACAAGATGACACCAGGCATGATGGTCATTGATTGCTTTGTCAGTCAGTGGCCAAGGACCAAAGTAGAGACAGTTTGTTGCTGCCCCACAAGATGCCAACAGGCATGATGGTCACTGATTGCTTTGTCAGTCAGTGGCCAAGGACCAAAGTAGAGACAGTTTGTTGCTGCCCTACAAGATGCCACCAGGCATGATGGTCATTGATTGCTTTGTCAGTCAGTTGCCAAGGACCAAAGTAGAGACAGTTTGTTGCTGCCCTACAAGATGACACCAGGCATGATGGTCACTGATTGCTTTGTCAGTCAGTGGCCAAGGACCAAAGTAGAGACAGTTTGTTGCTGCCCTACAAGATGCCACCAGGCATGATGGTCATTGATTGCTTTGTCAGTCAGTTGCCAAGGACCAAAGTAGAGACAGTTTGTTGCTGCCCTACAAGATGACACCAGGCATGATGGTCACTGATTGCTTTGTCAGTCAGTGGCCAAGGACCAAAATAGAGACAGTTTGTTGCTGCCCTACAAGATGCCACCAGGCATGATGGTCATTGATTGCTTTGTCAGTCAGTTGCCAAGGACCAAAGTAGAGACAGTTTGTTGCTGCCCTACAAGATGCCACTAGGTGTGATGGTCATTGATTGCTTTGTCAGTCAGTGGCCAAAGAAAGAAGAAGATATCAGAAAGAAGCTGTCTTCATGTATGTTAAAACTTAAAAATTACCAAATGAAATGTCACAGCATCATTTTGGCCCTGTAATGATGTATCATTTTCTTTCAGTCATATACAACTGATGTTTGTGTGCCAATCTCAAAATTGCCAGAAATCATTGTGAAAACTAAAGAAATGATTACTGAGGCAAATGTTCTAGGTAGGATTTCATTATATTCATGTTAGTTAAAATGATGTATATTAAAAATTGTTTCAATAACATGTGCATAGCTTTTATGAATCATTAGTAACTTCATGTTATTGACTCCCTGGGTTTCATAAGCATGTGGCCAGATGCTTGTTATTAGTATGTATGTGTACTCTGTTTCTGTAGTCATATCCTTTAAAGTTAGTCTTACTTGGTTGATTAACATGTTGAGAAATTGAAAAGTTTAATGTTAAGGTTATTGAAAGATGTTTTATTCGGAATTGGTAACATAAAAGACAGTTTACGTAAGTACCATCAGCAAGAAAGAAAAGGGTAATGTAAGAAGGTAGAATAAATCAAAAGTCAGAAGATGTAAAGACTAAAGAAAAATGTTATTAAGTTGGCAAAAGTAACAGAGGAAGCTGCAGCTAAGGGAGATAATGCTAGGGGATTTGTAAACTATGAAGAGACCTTTGACAGTTTAGACAAAGAATCACTTTGGAAACTGGTACAGCATTATTGATCCTGCCAAAAGTTCACTAACGCAGTTAAGTGCAAAATTGTTCCTGAAGGAAAATGTACAGAACCCTCTAGATAAGAAGTGAAGTTTGGCAGGAATGACCCTTGTCACCATTTCTTGGTTGCTTTGGATTATGAAAACAACATAAATCAACTGAAATTCAGTGAAGCCTGACAAGACAGCTCAATGATCTGGATTTTGCCAATGACCTAGCACTGTATTCCATAATAGAAACTAGACGCAAAAGAAAATGAGAATACTGAATGAGAGGTCTGTAAACCTATAGAAGAAAGACAAAAGATTGTTTATAATTAATGTGGCCAGTGATAGCCAGGTTTTACTTGGAGATCTTCATCAGTTGCCATTTTCACATTGAAGGTTGGCTGTAATGGATCTCCAACATCTTCTGTCTCTTGTCTTGATGGTGCACTCAGATAGATGAGAGGTCACCACAGCTGAGTCTGTAAATCTGTAGAAGAAAGACAAAAGATTGTTTATAATTAATGTGGCCAGTGATAGCCAGGTTTTACTTGGAGATCTTCATCAGTTGCCATTTTCACATTGAAGGTTGGCTGTAATGGATCTCCAACATCTTCTGTCTCTTGTCTTGATGGTGCACTCAGATAGATGAGAGGTCACCACAGCTGAGTCTGTAAATCTGTAGAAGAAAGACAAAAGATTGTTTATAATTAATGTGGCCAGTGATAGCCAGGTTTTACTTGGAGATCTTCATCAGTTGCCATTTTCACATTGAAGGTTGGCTGTTGGATCTCCAACATCTTCTGTCTCTTGTCTTGATGGTGCACTCAGATAGATGAGAGGTCACCACAGCTGAGTCTGTAAACCTATAGAAGAAAGACAAAAGATTGTTTATAATTAATGTGGCCAGTGATAGCCAGGTTTTACTTGGAGATCTTCATCAGTTGCCATCTTCACATTGAAGGTTGGCTGTAATGGATCTCCAACATCTTCTGTCTCTTGTCTTGATGGTGCACTCAGATAGATGAGAGGTCACCACAGCTGAGTCTGTAAATCTGTAGAAGAAAGACAAAAGATTGTTTATAATTAATGTGGCCAGTGATAGCCAGGTTTTACTTGGAGATCTTCATCAGTTGCCATCTTCACATTGAAGGTTGGCTGTAATGGATCTCCCAACATCTTCTGTCTCTTGTCTTGATGGTGCACTCAGATAGATGAGAGGTCACCACAGCTGAGTCTGTAAATCTGTAGAAGAAAGACAAAAGATTGTTTATAATTAATGTGGCTAGTGATAGCCAGATTTTACTTGGAGATCTTCATCAGTTGCCATCTTCACATTGAAGGTTGGCTGTAATGGATCTCCAACATCTTCTGTCTCTTGTCTTGATGGTGCACTCAGATAGATGAGAGGTCACCACAGCTGAGTCTGTAAATCTGTAGAAGAAAGACAAAAGATTGTTTATAATTAATGTGGCCAGTGATAGCCAGATTTTACTTGGAGATCTTCATCAGTTGCCATCTTCACATTGAAGGTTGGCTGTTGGATCTCCAACATCTTCTGTCTCTTGTCTTGATGGTGCACTCAGATAGATGAGAGGTCACCACAGCTGAGTCTGTAAATCTGTAGAAGAAAGACAAAAGATTGTTTATAATTAATGTGGCCAGTGATAGCCAGGTTTTACTTGGAGATCTTCATCAGTTGCCATCTTCACATTGAAGGTTGGCTGTAATGGATCTCCAACATCTTCTGTCTCTTGTCTTGATGGTGCACTCAGATAGATGAGAGGTCACCACAGCTGAGTCTGTAAATCTGTAGAAGAAAGACAAAAGATTGTTTATAATTAATGTGGCCAGTGATAGCCAGATTTTACTTGGAGATCTTCATCAGTTGCCATCTTCACATTGAAGGTTGGCTGTAATGGATCTCCAACATCTTCTGTCTCTTGTCTTGATGGTGCACTCAGATAGATGAGAGGTCACCACAGCTGAGTCTGTAAATCTGTAGAAGAAAGACAAAAGATTGTTTATAATTAATGTGGCCAGTGATAGCCAGATTTTACTTGGAGATCTTCATCAGTTGCCATCTTCACATTGAAGGTTGGCTGTTGGATCTCCAACATCTTCTGTCTCTTGTCTTGATGGTGCACTCAGATAGATGAGAGGTCACCACAGCTGAGTCTGTAAATCTGTAGAAGAAAGACAAAAGATTGTTATAATTAATGTGGCCAGTGATAGCCAGGTTTTACTTGGAGATCTTCATCAGTTGCCATCTTCACATTGAAGGTTGGCTGTTGGATCTCCAACATCTTCTGTCTCTTGTCTTGATGGTGCACTCAGATAGATGAGAGGTCACCACAGCTGAGTCTGTAAATCTGTAGAAGAAAGACAAAAGATTGTTATAATTAATGTGGCCAGTGATAGCCAGATTTTACTTGGAGATCTTCATCAGTTGCCATCTTCACATTGAAGGTTGGCTGTAATGGATCTCCAACATCTTCTGTCTCTTGTCTTGATGGTGCACTCAGATAGATGAGAGGTCACCACAGCTGAGTCTGTAAATCTGTAGAAGAAAGACAAAAGATTGTTATAATTAATGTGGCCAGTGATAGCCAGATTTTACTTGGAGATCTTCATCAGTTGCCATCTTCACATTGAAGGTTGGCTGTAATGGATCTCCAACATCTTCTGTCTCTTGTCTTGATGGTGCACTCAGATAGATGAGAGGTCACCACAGCTGAGTCTGTAAATCTGTAGAAGAAAGACAAAAGATTGTTATAATTAATGTGGCCAGTGATAGCCAGATTTTACTTGGAGATCTTCATCAGTTGCCATCTTCACATTGAAGGTTGGCTGTAATGGATCTCCAACATCTTCTGTCTCTTGTCTTGATGGTGCAGTCTGATAGACTCTTTCCCGTCCATCTCTTGATGTTGTCTTCCCACTTATAGTGCTGTCTTCCTCTTTCATATTTCTCTTCAACTCTTCCTTCTATTATGGTCTTCAGTATGGTGTTATGTCCTTTTATATGGCAAAAATATTTTAGCTGTCTAATTTTGGAGAAACATCCCTAAAAGGTTTGAACTCATATTTGAGACAGAGCTGGAAGAGTACAGTTACATTATAATAAGTAAACATACGGCAAGATGGGCTTTCTTTGGAAAAGATGCGGAAATCAAAAGAAATCAGGGTTAAACATAAGATTTCTCAACTCACATGTTAACTAGGTCCTAATGTATGGCTCTAAAACATGGAAACAACAAAATTAATAAAGACAGCTAAGAAGTTACAGACTTTGATAAATAGTTGCCTGCACAGAATAGGATTGAAATAGTGGGTGACATCATCACTTATATGGAACTCAACAGATATTAGGGTAACTCAAGATGAGGAAAGGACATAGGACCCAAGTTGAGAAAACCAGCTAATAGCATCACAATGCAGTCCTTGCTCTAAATTCCACAGGGTAATAGAAATAGTAAGGAAACTAAGTACAACACGCAGAAGAGAACTGTGAAAAGACAAAGAAGAAATGGAAAAATACAACTGAAGCAAATGGTACATGAAATAAGTGCGTGTTATGAACTAATTAAAGGCATCTGCTCCATGGAGAACTGAAAGTCAAAGAAGGACAACAAGAGGAATGCATGTGTTGCACAATTTGATATCATTACACTCTGCTGAATCACCACTTTGTCTGCTCTCCCCATTTTATATCATTACACTCTGCTAAATCACCACTTTTGTCTTCTCTCTCCATTTGATATCATTACACTCTGCTGAATCACCACTTTTGTCTGCTCTCCCCATTTGATATCATTACACTCTGCAGAATCACCACTTTCTCTGCTCTCCCCATTAGATATCATTACACTCGGCTGAATCACCATTTTTGTCTGCTCTCCCTATTTGATATCATTACACTCTGCTGAATCACCACTTTTATCTGTTCTCCCCATTTGATATCATTACACTCTGCTGAATCACCATTTTTGTCTGCTCTCCCTATTTGATATCCTTACACTCTGCTGAATCACCACTTTGTCTGCTCTCCCCATTTGATATCATTACACTCTGCTGAATCACCACTTTTGTCTGCTCTCCCCATTTGATATCATTACACTCTGCTGAATCACCACTTTGTCTGCTCTCCCCATTTGATATCATTACACTCTGCTGAATCATCACTTTTGTCTGCTCTCCCCATTTGATATCATTACACTCTGCTGAATCATCACTTTTGTCTGCTCTCCCCATTTGATATCCTTACACTCTGCTGAATCACCACTTTGTCTGCTCTCCCACTCAGATACCAGTCCCACTTTGGTCCAGCAGATTTAACTGGCTGGCATTACAATGTAATAGGGTGAGGCAAAAGTCACTTGACAGTGACCGATGCTGAACATCCATTGAAACGGTTGAGATAACAAATCTATCTATGTATTAATTGATTTAAAAAAAATTGATTTTGCTACTAGGTTAACTCTTTTATTATTTAAAATAAAATTAAATTTGTGACTTTAGCCTGTATTTCAGATTTTTATTTTATTTCATCTAGCATTAATAAATACATCTAACTGTCAAGTGACTTTTGCCTCACCCTGATATAAATTTAAAAAATAAAATGGTATGGAATCTGTTTTACAAGTTAATGTATACAGGAATCAAGGGATGTTTTGAGATTCACACTTTGTCATCCCCACCGTCACAAACAGGTGACAAATATAAAAATAGGCAGGTCAACAGGCAAAGGCAATAGACACTGTAAATTTCTCCCTGTCCTAAAGTTTAGAAGTTAAGCAGTGTAACTAGTTCATAAAGTTTAGAAGTTAAGCAGTGTAACTAGTTCATAAAGTTTAGAAGTTAAGCAGTGTAACTAGTTCATAAAGTTTAGAAGTTAAGCAGTGTAACTAGTTCATAAAGTTTAGAAGTTAAGCAGTGTAACTAGTTCATAAAGTTTAGAAGTTAAGCAGTGTAACTAGTTCATAAAGTTTAGAAGTTAAGCAGTGTAACTAGTTCATAAAGTTTAGAAGTTAAGCAGTGTAACTAGTTCATAAAGTTTAGAAGTTAAGCAGTGTAACTAGTTCATAAAGTTTAGAAGTTAAGCAGTGTAACTAGTTCATAAAGTTTTAGAAGTTAAGCAGTGTAACTAGTTCATAAAGTTTAGAAGTTAAGCAGTGTAACTAGTTCATAAAGTTTAGAAGTTAAGCAGTGTAACTAGTTCATAAAGTTTAGAAGTTAAGCAGTGTAACTAGTTCATAAAGTTTAGAAGTTAAGCAGTGTAACTAGTTCATAAAGTTTAGAAGTTAAGCAGTGTAACTAGTTCATAAAGTTTAGAAGTTAAGCAGTGTAACTAGTTCATAAAGTTTAGAAGTTAAGCAGTGTAACTAGTTCATAAAGTTTAGAAGTTAAGCAGTGTAACTAGTTCATAAAGTTTAGAAGTTAAGCAGTGTAACTAGTTCATAAAGTTTAGAAGTTAAGCAGTGTAACTAGTTCATAAAGTTTAGAAGTTAAGCAGTGTAACTAGTTCATAAAGTTTAGAAGTTAAGCAGTGTAACTAGTTCATAAAGTTTAGAAGTTAAGCAGTGTAACTAGTTCATAAAGTTTAGAAGTTAAGCAGTGTAACTAGTTCATAAAGTTTAGAAGTTAAGCAGTGTAACTAGTTCATAAAGTTTAGAAGTTAAGCAGTGTAACTAGTTCATAAAGTTTAGAAGTTAAGCAGTGTAACTAGTTCATAAAGTTTAGAAGTTAAGCAGTGTAACTAGTTCATAAAGTTTAGAAGTTAAGCAGTGTAACTAGTTCATAAAGTTTAGAAGTTAAGCAGTGTAACTAGTTCATAAAGTTTAGAAGTTAAGCAGTGTAACTAGTTCATAAAGTTTAGAAGTTAAGCAGTGTAACTAGTTCATAAAGTTTAGAAGTTAAGCAGTGTAACTAGTTCATAATGTTTTATTTATATTCTTTTTTTTTCAGTAAAATCTTCAGTGGAGAACAGAGAGCGAGAGAGGGGAGGGAGGGAGGGGGGAAGAGAGATATGCTTCTATACCTAATTAATGGATGGGTATGAAAAAAGATTTTTAAAAAGTGATTCGTCTTATGAGTACTAAAGAGACAAGGAAAAAAGCCAACGATTTTCCTTTTCCGGAGACGCACGTCTGTTCGGCGGCAAGCGTATTTAGACTTAGCTGCCTTTAGGGAAGTACCCAGGTTTTATTTTTATATTCGTTTAGATTCTTATGTGTCCTATCTAGGTGTCACTTTCTTTCCTTTCCCTGACGAAGGCCTTGTGGCTGCTACGTTGGCTATTTTCCTTGTCTTTTGTCTTCGTAAGACGAATCAGCTTTTTTTGATTTTTTTTCATACCCATCCATTGTACTCCATGTCTTACCGCAGTTCCTCTCATCTTCCTCGACTTAATATAGCTAATTAAACAAAGATTCTTTGCATAGTTAGCTATCATGGTCTTAATTGTTTCTGCTTTGTTTATAAATGCAAATTATTAATGTTAAGAAAGTTGTATCTTCTGCTTATGATAATTGTTAAATGTTCATGATGACATTTACGTTAGACTACATGTAGAATAATCAGTTGTTATCGAATGTAAACTTGACAATAAGAACAGCAGAAGAGTCAAAGCGAAACTCAAACTTTACAACAGAAGAACAATAAGTTGTCATAAGACTCAAACTTTACAACAGAAGAACAATAAGTTGTCATAAGACTCAAACTTTACAACAGAAGAACAATAAGTTGTCATAAGACTCAAACTTTACAACAGAAGAACAATAAGTTGTCATAAGACTCAAACTTTACAATGGAAGAACAATAAGTTGTCATAAGACTCAAACTTTACAATGGAAGAACAATAAGTTGTCATAAGACTCAAACTTTACAACAGAAGAACAATAAGTTGTCATAAGACTCAAACTTTACAACAGAAGAATAATAAGTTGTCATAAGACTCAAACTTTACAACAGAAGAACAATAAGTTGTCATAAGACTCAAACTTTACAACAGAAGAACAATAAGTTGTCATAAGACTCAAACTTTACAACAGAAGAACAATAAGTTGTCATAAGACTCAAACTTTACAATGGAAGAACAATAAGTTGTCATAAGACTCAAACTTTACAACAGAAGAACAATAAGTTGTCATAAGACTCAAACTTTACAACAGAAGAATAATAAGTTGTCATAAGACTCAAACTTTACAACAGAAGAACAATAAGTTGTCATAAGACTCAAACTTTACAACAGAAGAACAATAAGTTGTCATAAGACTCAAACTTTACAACAGAAGAACAATAAGTTGTCATAAGACTCAAACTTTACAATGGAAGAACAATAAGTTGTCATAAGACTCAAACTTTACAACAGAAGAACAATAAGTTGTCATAAGACTCAAACTTTACAACAGAAGAACAATAAGTTGTCATAAGACTCAAACTTTACAACAGAAAAACAATAAGTTGTCATAAGACTCAAACTTTACAACATAAGAACAATAAGTTGTCATAAGACTCAAACTTTACAACGGAAGAACAATAAGTTGTCATAAGACTCAAACTTTACAATGGAAGAACAATAAGTTGTCATAAGACTCAAACTTTACAACAGAAGAACAATAAGTTGTCATAAGACTCAAACTTTACAACAGAAGAACAATAAGTTGTCATAAGACTAAAACTTTACAACAGAAGAACAATAAGTTGTCATAAGACTCAAACTTTACAATGGAAGAACAATAAGTTGTCATAAGACTCAAACTTTACAACGGAAGAACAATAAGTTGTCATAAGACTCAAACTTTACAACGGAAGAACAATAAGTTGTCATAAGACTCAAACTTTACAACGGAAGAACAATAAGTTGTCATTAGACTCAAACTTTACAACGGAAGAACAATAAGTTGTCATAAGACTCAAACTTTACAACGGAAGAACAATAAGTTGTCATAAGACTCAAACTTTACAACGGAAGAACAATAAGTTGTCATAAGACTCAAACTTTACAACGGAAGAACAATAAGTTGTCATAAGACTCAAACTTTACAACGGAAGAACAATAAGTTGTCATAAGACTCAAACTTTACAACAGAAGAACAATAAGTTGTCATAAGACTCAAACTTTACAACAGAAGAACAATAAGTTGTCATAAGACTCAAACTTTACAACGGAAGAACAATAAGTTGTCATAAGACTCAAACTTTACAATGGAAGAACAATAAGTTGTCATAAGACTCAAACTTTACAATGGAAGAACAATAAGTTGTCATAAGACTCAAACTTTACAATGGAAGAACAATAAGTTGTCATAAGACTCAAACTTTACAACAGAAGAACAATAAGTTGTCATAAGACTCAAACTTTACAATGGAAGAACAATAAGTTGTCATAAGACTCAAACTTTACAACAGAACAATAAGTTGTCATAAGACTCAAACTTTACAATGGAAGAACAATAAGTTGTCATAAGACTCAAACTTTACAATGGAAGAACAATAAGTTGTCATAAGACTCAAACTTTACAACAGAAGAACAATAAGTTGTCATAAGACTCAAACTTTACAATGGAAGAACAATAAGTTGTCATAAGACTCAAACTTTACAATGGAAGAACAATAAGTTGTCATAAGACTCAAACTTTACAACAGAAGAACAATAAGTTGTCATAAGACTCAAACTTTACAATGGAAGAACAATAAGTTGTCATAAGACTCAAACTTTACAACAGAAGAACAATAAGTTGTCATAAGACTCAAACTTTACAACAGAAGAACAATAAGTTGTCATAAGACTCAAACTTTACAACGGAAGAACAATAAGTTGTCATAAGACTCAAACTTTACAACAGAAGAACAATAAGTTGTCATAAGACTCAAACTTTACAACAGAAGAACAATAAGTTGTCATAAGACTCAAACTTTACAATGGAAGAACAATAAGTTGTCATAAGACTCAAACTTTACAATGGAAGAACAATAAGTTGTCATAAGACTCAAACTTTACAATGGAAGAACAATAAGTTGTCATAAGACTCAAACTTTACAATGGAAGAACAATAAGTTGTCATAAGACTCAAACTTTACAATGGAAGAACAATAAGTTGTCATAAGACTCAAACTTTACAATGGAAGAACAATAAGTTGTCATAAGACTCAAACTTTACTGTGGGAAAAACATGAAGTGAGACACATTAGATGTTAAAAACAAAAAGACATAATCAGACTTGACAATAGGAAGAACAAAAAGACTGAAACTGGACAGTAGAAAGAAGAAGAATGACAATAAAACTTACATTTGTCAGCATGAGGAACAAGTAGTAGTAATCAAACTTGACCTCAAGAAGAGCTAGAGTCATGGTTAATTTATTTGTAACCTCTGACAGAATTTATTGTCGTAGGCAAACTCATATATGACTGAAGACAAAATAAGAAATCATAATCAGACTCGCACCTTATTATAGATATAATACGAGGGGCGTTCAGAAAGTAATGCACCACATCGTTTTTCTCGAGCTGTTTATTCAAAAAGCATGAAATTTATACACAATATACATGGATATGTCATGTAAACATCGGTATTATTCAACATAATCCCCATCAACTTGTACGGCTTTATGCCAGTGCAAAACAAGTGCATGTATTCCTAGCCCGTACCAGATTTTGTCTTGATCATGTAGCCATTTCTTCGCTGCATGAATCACTCCTTCATCATTTTCCAACCTTGTCCCAGGGAGTGCATCTTTAAGTCCAAATAGATGAAAATCAGAGGGTGCCAAATCGGGACTATAGGGTGGATGGGGTAGTACAGTCCAACCCAATTTGGTGATTGCTTCCCGTGTTGCCAGACTTGTGTGAGGGCGCGCATTTTCATGAAGGAGAAGCAGGTCTGCTGGATTCTTGTGCGGCCGAACTCTGCGAAAACGTTGATTGAGTTTTTTTCAATGTCTTAATGTAAGCTTGCGAATTGATTGTCTCTCCTCTTGGCATAACGTCCACAAGAATCACACATTCAATGTCCCAAAAGACAGTGATCACGACCTTTCCAGCTGAAGGAATTGTCTTGAATTTCTTTCTTCTTGGTGATTGCGGATGATGGCACTCCATTGACTGTCTTTTTGTCTCAGGTTCAAAATGATGTGCCCAGGTTTCGTCGCCTGTAACGATCTTAGCCAAAAAGTTCTCTCCATCAGCATTGAAATGCTCCAACAATTCAGAAGAAATTGCTTTCCTTTGCAATCGGTGGTCATTTGTGAGACTTCGAGGAACCCATCTTGCGCAAACCTTAGAAAATCTGAGAGTTTTTATAACTGCATTGCACTACCAATGCTGACTGACAGCTGTAAGGCCAATTGTTGAGTAGTGATTCGCCTATGAGTAAGAATAATGCCCTCAGCGCATTTCAACATTTCTGCGTTGGTGGCTGTGGCAGGACGTCCACAGCACGGCCGATCAAGCAGCTCCGTATCTCCACTTCCTGATTCTTTGATTCTCTGAACCCAGCGACTGACTGTACTCCTGTCGACTGCAAAACTTCCATACACATCACATAGACGCTTGTGAATATTCACAACAGTTTCCTTCTCTGCAACGAGAAATTCTATCACAATTCGCTGTTTATAACGCAAGTTGCTAACACGCTCCATTTCAACGGTTTAGGGCAGCCGTATTATTTGGCCGGTTGCGGTGCAATTTAGTGCACACAATTGGCACATGCCATATTCGAAGTGTGCAGAATTTCATGCTTCTTTCTTCATTATTAGTTGAGAAAAACGGTGTGGTGCATTACTTTCTGAACGCCCCTCGTAAGAAGACGTAAGATACCAGCCAAATGCTACATTCCAAACAATGAGGAGGCAGACAAACTTGCTAAGGAAGGATGAGCGCTAAAACAAAATAATATAGGGACAACTTATGAAATCTCAAAAACAACTATAAAAGCCACATTTAAGTTCAAATGGGAAAGAGAACACCCAGGCTATATATAAAATGATGCCTATCATCAGCTATCTAGGCGAGATCAGGTCATCACTTTCTGGCTAAGCACTGGTCATAACAGATTGTGGTACTATCTATACCATATGTACAGAATTGGCACAACATATTTCTGCACTTATGGCATCAGCCTCATGACAGCTGAACATCTGCTGCAGTCTGGCCCAATATACAACAGTGAAGAAAGTAGCATCTAGCAACAACCTACCACTCTACGATAAACCATTTTTTTCCACTGATGGGAGAAAGGGTGAAGGCAAGCCACTGGCGCCTTAAAACCAGCAACTTCGGGCAGATAGGGCTTGTAATCCTTGGTTGGTAGCCTATCTAAGGGAAGGTAAAACTATGAATTCAAACCACCGCTGCCTTGTGGGAATATCTGTTTATGGGAAAGGCTTCGGGAGTAAACCCTGAGGATAAATCCGGAGTTGGAGTCCCTAAGGCAGTCTAATAGTGATTCAACATTATTCTGGCAACTCCTGCGATGTGGCTGGTACCAAACTGTATCGGTCACTGCCGTTCCTTTGGATCTACCAGCTGCGTGGAGAGGGGGAACATGCTCCATGGGCAACAACCTGATCTCCATATAACTGCCCAAGCTTGCACCTTGGAGAGGACACTCCAGCTTCATCCTATAAGTGTCTAGGTGTCAGCAAAACACAGGAAGTAACAGTTACTGGTTATATGCATTTTGCCCAATTGGCATAGGGCAAGGTGTCAAGGGCTACTTTCGACAGTGGGAGAGGTTCTAGGATCTCACTGGACAGCTACCACCCACTTCAAGCTGGGCAGCCCCCAGTCAGTTAGGTGTTGTCCCACCACTGTCTGCTTTCCCCATTGGGTGCATGGGGATTAGGGTCAAACCCCGGACAGTGGACGGAAAATTTTGCACCAAGTAATTATCACTAAACAAGAAGTAATAGAAATAAACAAACTATCAGACTGGGATGTTGGAACGTCTGGACTATGTTGACTGGACTATCTGAAAACCTACAGGACATAAACGATGTCAGGAAGACAGCCATAATCAAATTTGAACTTAAACGACTTCAGGTGGATATAGCTGCACTTCAGGCAGGCTCTGGAATGGTGAGCGAGAAGGAGTACACATTTTATTGGCAAGGGAAAGACCCTAATAAAACCAGAGAACATGGAGTAGGTTTTGCGGTAAAAAAATTGCTAACTAAAATGGTTGAACCAGGTGAGAATAGATCAGAACACCTGTTCACGCTCCGCTTGCAAACTAGCGCAGGTCCCATCACTCTTGTCAGTGTGTATGCTCCTACTGTGAACTCTGCCTCAGAAGTTAAAGACGAGTTCTACGAGAATCTAGCAGCAGTCATCAAAAGCACACTTAGGTAAGAACAGCTTGTTCTCCTTGTTGACTTCAATGCTAGAGTTGGTGCAGATAATGTTTCATGGCCTTTATGTCTGGGCAGGTTTGGTATTGGCAAGATGAATGAAAATGGGCAAGGGCGGTTAGAGCTGTGTGTCCATCATTACCTCTGCGTGACCAACACCTACTTTCAGACAAAACCCCAGCATAAGGTGTCATGGAGACACACGATCCAACCACTGGCACCAACTGGATCTGATTTTCGTCAGAAAGTCTCTTCTCAGGTCTGTGCTCTCCACGCACTTGTACCATAGTGCAGACTGTGATAAAGATCACTCCTTGGTTTGCTGAAAATCAGAGCACAAGCAAGAAAACTCTATCATGTCAGACATGAAGGGAAACCAGGCATTGATACCAGCAAGATGTCAGACCTTGTCATGATCGCTCAATTTACCACGACCCTCAAGAAAGTGCTCAGTAGCCCACAGCACTGTGATAATGTTACAGAGAACTGGGAGCACCTGCGGAACACCATTCAAAGTACTGCACTTGTTACATTTGGTAAGAAGACAGCAAAGTCACATGACTGGTTTGATGCTTCATCAGATGTGATGAGCAACCAAGAACAATAAGTTGTCATAAGACTCAAACTTTACAATGGAAGAACAATAAGTTGTCATAAGACTCAAACTTTACAATGGAAGAACAATAAGTTGTCATAAGACTCAAACTTTACAATGGAAAAACAATAAGTTGTCATAAGACTCAAACTTTACAACAGAAGAACAATAAGTTGTCATAAGACTCAAACTTTACAATGGAAGAACAATAAGTTGTCATAAGACTCAAACTTTACAACAGAAGAATAATAAGTTGTCATAAGACTCAAACTTTACAACATAAGAACAATAAGTTGTCATAAGACTCAAACTTTACAATGGAAGAACAATAAGTTGTCATAAGACTCAAACTTTACAATGGAAGAACAATAAGTTGTCATAAGACTCAAACTTTACAACGGAAGAACAATAAATTGTCATAAGACTCAAACTTTACAACAGAAGAACAATAAGTTGTCATAAGACTCAAACTTTACAACAGAAGAACAATAAGTTGTCATAAGACTCAAACTTTACAATGGAAGAACAATAAGTTGTCATAAGACTCAAACTTTACAACAGAAGAACAATAAGTTGTCATAAGACTCAAACTTTACAACAGAAGAACAATAAGTTGTCATAAAACTCAAACTTTACAACAGAAGAACAATAAGTTGTCATAAGACTCAAACTTTACAACAGAAGAACAATAAGTTGTCATAAGACTCAAACTTTACAACAGAAGAACAATAAGTTGTCATAAGACTCAAACTTTACAACAGAAGAACAATAAGTTGTCATAAGACTCAAACTTTACAACAGAAGAACAATAAGTTGTCATAAGACTCAAACTTTACAATGGAAGAACAATAAGTTGTCATAAGACTCAAACTTTACAATGGAAGAACAATAAGTTGTCATAAGACTCAAACTTTACAATGGAAGAACAATAAGTTGTCATAAGACTCAAACTTTACAATGGAAGAACAATAAGTTGTCATAAGACTCAAACTTTTACAATGGAAGAACAATAAGTTGTCATAAGACTCAAACTTTACAATGGAAGAACAATAAGTTGTCATAAGACTCAAACTTTACTGTGGGAAAAACATGAAGTGAGACACATTAGATGTTAAAAACAAAAAGACATAATCAGACTTGACAATAGGAAGAACAAAAAGACTGAAACTGGACAGTAGAAAGAAGAAGAATGACAATAAAACTTACATTTGTCAGCATGAGGAACAAGTAGTAGTAATCAAACTTGACCTCAAGAAGAGCTAGAGTCATGGTTAATTTATATGTAACCTCTGACAGAATTTATTGTCGTAGGCAAACTCATATATGACTGAAGACAAAATAAGAAATCATAATCAGACTCGCACCTTATTATAGATATAATACGAGGGGCGTTCAGAAAGTAATGCACCACATCGTTTTTCTCGAGCTGTTTATTCAAAAAGCATGAAATTTATACACAATATACATGGATATGTCATGTAAACATCGGTATTATTCAACATAATCCCCATCAACTTGTACGGCTTTATGCCAGTGCAAAACAAGTGCATGTATTCCTAGCCCGTACCAGATTTTGTCTTGATCATGTAGCCATTTCTTCGCTGCATGAATCACTCCTTCATCATTTTCCAACCTTGTCCCAGGGAGTGCATCTTTAAGTCCAAATAGATGAAAATCAGAGGGTGCCAAATCGGGACTATAGGGTGGATGGGGTAGTACAGTCCAACCCAATTTGGTGATTGCTTCCCGTGTTGCCAGACTTGTGTGAGGGCGCGCATTTTCATGAAGGAGAAGCAGGTCTGCTGGATTCTTGTGCGGCCGAACTCTGCGAAAACGTTGATTGAGTTTTTTCAATGTCTTAATGTAAGCTTGCGAATTGATTGTCTCTCCTCTTGGCATAACGTCCACAAGAATCACACATTCAATGTCCCAAAAGACAGTGATCACGACCTTTCCAGCTGAAGGAATTGTCTTGAATTTCTTTCTTCTTGGTGATTGCGGATGATGGCACTCCATTGACTGTCTTTTTGTCTCAGGTTCAAAATGATGTGCCCAGGTTTCGTCGCCTGTAACGATCTTAGCCAAAAAGTTCTCTCCATCAGCATTGAAATGCTCCAACAATTCAGAAGAAATTGCTTTCCTTTGCAATCGGTGGTCATTTGTGAGACTTCGAGGAACCCATCTTGCGCAAACCTTAGAAAATCTGAGAGTTTTTATAACTGCATTGCACTACCAATGCTGACTGACAGCTGTAAGGCCAATTGTTGAGTAGTGATTCGCCTATGAGTAAGAATAATGCCCTCAGCGCATTTCAACATTTCTGCGTTGGTGGCTGTGGCAGGACGTCCACAGCACGGCCGATCAAGCAGCTCCGTATCTCCACTTCCTGATTCTTTGATTCTCTGAACCCAGCGACTGACTGTACTCCTGTCGACTGCAAAACTTCCATACACATCACATAGACGCTTGTGAATATTCACAACAGTTTCCTTCTCTGCAACGAGAAATTCTATCACAATTCGCTGTTTATAACGCAAGTTGCTAACACGCTCCATTTCAACGGTTTAGGGCAGCCGTATTATTTGGCCGGTTGCGGTGCAATTTAGTGCACACAATTGGCACATGAACGGTGTGGTGCATTACTTTCTGAACGCCCCTCGTAAGAAGACGTAAGATACCAGCCAAATGCTACATTCCAAACAATGAGGAGGCAGACAAACTTGCTAAGGAAGGATGAGCGCTAAAACAAAATAATATAGGGACAACTTATGAAATCTCAAAAACAACTATAAAAGCCACATTTAAGTTCAAATGGGAAAGAGAACACCCAGGCTATATATAAAATGATGCCTATCATCAGCTATCTAGGCGAGATCAGGTCATCACTTTCTGGCTAAGCACTGGTCATAACAGATTGTGGTACTATCTATACCATATGTACAGAATTGGCACAACATATTTCTGCACTTATGGCATCAGCCTCATGACAGCTGAACATCTGCTGCAGTCTGGCCCAATATACAACAGTGAAGAAAGTAGCATCTAGCAACAACCTACCACTCTACGATAAACCATTTTTTTCCACTGATGGGAGAAAGGGTGAAGGCAAGCCACTGGCGCCTTAAAACCAGCAACTTCGGGCAGATAGGGCTTGTAATCCTTGGTTGGTAGCCTATCTAAGGGAAGGTAAAACTATGAATTCAAACCACCGCTGCCTTGTGGGAATATCTGTTTATGGGAAAGGCTTCGGGAGTAAACCCTGAGGATAAATCCGGAGTTGGAGTCCCTAAGGCAGTCTAATAGTGATTCAACATTATTCTGGCAACTCCTGCGATGTGGCTGGTACCAAACTGTATCGGTCACTGCCGTTCCTTTGGATCTACCAGCTGCGTGGAGAGGGGGAACATGCTCCATGGGCAACAACCTGATCTCCATATAACTGCCCAAGCTTGCACCTTGGAGAGGACACTCCAGCTTCATCCTATAAGTGTCTAGGTGTCAGCAAAACACAGGAAGTAACAGTTACTGGTTATATGCATTTTGCCCAATTGGCATAGGGCAAGGTGTCAAGGGCTACTTTCGACAGTGGGAGAGGTTCTAGGATCTCACTGGACAGCTACCACCCACTTCAAGCTGGGCAGCCCCCAGTCAGTTAGGTGTTGTCCCACCACTGTCTGCTTTCCCCATTGGGTGCATGGGGATTAGGGTCAAACCCGGACAGTGGACGGAAAATTTTGCACCAAGTAATTATCACTAAACAAGAAGTAATAGAAATAAACAAACTATCAGACTGGGATGTTGGAACGTCTGGACTATGTTGACTGGACTATCTGAAAACCTACAGGACATAAACGATGTCAGGAAGACAGCCATAATCAAATTTGAACTTAAACGACTTCAGGTGGATATAGCTGCACTTCAGGCAGGCTCTGGAATGGTGAGCGAGAAGGAGTACACATTTTATTGGCAAGGGAAAGACCCTAATAAAACCAGAGAACATGGAGTAGGTTTTGCGGTAAAAAAATTGCTAACTAAAATGGTTGAACCAGGTGAGAATAGATCAGAACACCTGTTCACGCTCCGCTTGCAAACTAGCGCAGGTCCCATCACTCTTGTCAGTGTGTATGCTCCTACTGTGAACTCTGCCTCAGAAGTTAAAGACGAGTTCTACGAGAATCTAGCAGCAGTCATCAAAAGCACACTTAGGTAAGAACAGCTTGTTCTCCTTGTTGACTTCAATGCTAGAGTTGGTGCAGATAATGTTTCATGGCCTTTATGTCTGGGCAGGTTTGGTATTGGCAAGATGAATGAAAATGGGCAAGGGCGGTTAGAGCTGTGTGTCCATCATTACCTCTGCGTGACCAACACCTACTTTCAGACAAAACCCCAGCATAAGGTGTCATGGAGACACACGATCCAACCACTGGCACCAACTGGATCTGATTTTCGTCAGAAAGTCTCTTCTCAGGTCTGTGCTCTCCACGCACTTGTACCATAGTGCAGACTGTGATAAAGATCACTCCTTGGTTTGCTGAAAATCAGAGCACAAGCAAGAAAACTCTATCATGTCAGACATGAAGGGAAACCAGGCATTGATACCAGCAAGATGTCAGACCTTGTCATGATCGCTCAATTTACCACGACCCTCAAGAAAGTGCTCAGTAGCCCACAGCACTGTGATAATGTTACAGAGAACTGGGAGCACCTGCGGAACACCATTCAAAGTACTGCACTTGTTACATTTGGTAAGAAGACAGCAAAGTCACATGACTGGTTTGATGCTTCATCAGATGTGATGAGCAACCAAGAACAATAAGTTGTCATAAGACTCAAACTTTACAATGGAAGAACAATAAGTTGTCATAAGACTCAAACTTTACAATGGAAGAACAATAAGTTGTCATAAGACTCAAACTTTACAACAGAAGAATAATAAGTTGTCATAAGACTCAAACTTTACAACATAAGAACAATAAGTTGTCATAAGACTCAAACTTTACAATGGAAGAACAATAAGTTGTCATAAGACTCAAACTTTACAATGGAAGAACAATAAGTTGTCATAAGACTCAAACTTTACAATGGAAGAACAATAAGTTGTCATAAGACTCAAACTTTACAACAGAAGAACAATAAGTTGTCATAAGACTCAAACTTTACAATGGAAGAACAATAAGTTGTCATAAGACTCAAACTTTACAACAGAACAATAAGTTGTCATAAGACTCAAACTTTACAATGGAAGAACAATAAGTTGTCATAAGACTCAAACTTTACAATGGAAGAACAATAAGTTGTCATAAGACTCAAACTTTACAACAGAAGAACAATAAGTTGTCATAAGACTCAAACTTTACAATGGAAGAACAATAAGTTGTCATAAGACTCAAACTTTACAATGGAAAAAACAATAAGTTGTCATAAGACTCAAACTTTACAACAGAAGAACAATAAGTTGTCATAAGACTCAAACTTTACAATGGAAGAACAATAAGTTGTCATAAGACTCAAACTTTACAACAGAAGAACAATAAGTTGTCATAAGACTCAAACTTTACAACAGAAGAACAATAAGTTGTCATAAGACTCAAACTTTACAACGGAAGAACAATAAGTTGTCATAAGACTCAAACTTTACAACAGAAGAACAATAAGTTGTCATAAGACTCAAACTTTACAACAGAAGAACAATAAGTTGTCATAAGACTCAAACTTTACAATGGAAGAACAATAAGTTGTCATAAGACTCAAACTTTACAATGGAAGAACAATAAGTTGTCATAAGACTCAAACTTTACAATGGAAGAACAATAAGTTGTCATAAGACTCAAACTTTACAATGGGAAGAACAAATAAGTTGTCATAAGACTCAAACTTTACAATGGAAGAACAATAAGTTGTCATAAGACTCAAACTTTACAATGGAAGAACAATAAGTTGTCATAAGACTCAAACTTTACTGTGGGAAAAACATGAAGTGAGACACATTAGATGTTAAAAAACAAAAAGACATAATCACACTTGACAATAGGAAGAACAAAAAGACTGAAACTGGACAGTAGAAAGAAGAAGAATGACAATAAAACTTACATTTGTCAGCATGAGGAACAAGTAGTAGTAATCAAACTTGACCTCAAGAAGAGCTAGAGTCATGGTTAATTTATATGTAACCTCTGACAGAATTTATTGTCGTAGGCAAACTCATATATGACTGAAGACAAAATAAGAAATCATAATCAGACTCGCACCTTATTATAGATATAATACGAGGGGCGTTCAGAAAGTAATGCACCACATCGTTTTTCTCGAGCTGTTTATTCAAAAAGCATGAAATTTATACACAATATACATGGATATGTCATGTAAACATCGGTATTATTCAACATAATCCCCATCAACTTGTACGGCTTTATGCCAGTGCAAAACAAGTGCATGTATTCCTAGCCCGTACCAGATTTTGTCTTGAACATGTAGCCATTTCTTCGCTGCATGAATCACTCCTTCATCATCTTCAAACCTTGTCCCAGGGAGTGCATCTTTAAGTCCAAATAGATGAAAATCAGAGGGTGCCAAATCGGGACTATAGGGTGGATGGGGTAGTACAGTCCAACCCAATTTGGTGATTGCTTCCCGTGTTGCCAGACTTGTGTGAGGGCGCGCATTTTCATGAAGGAGAAGCAGGTCTGCTGGATTCTTGTGCGGTCCGAACTCTGCGAAAAACGTTGATTGAGTTTTTTTCAATGTCTTAATGTAAGCTTGCGAATTGATTGTCTCTCCTCTTGGCATAACGTCCACAAGAATCACACATTCAATGTCCCAAAAGACAGTGATCATGACCTTTCCAGCTGAAGGAATTGTCTTGAATTTCTTTCTTCTTGGTGATTGCGGATGATGCCACTCCATTGACTGTCTTTTTGTCTCAGGTTCAAAAATGATGTGCCCAGGTTTCGTCGCCTGTAACGATCTTAGCCAAAAAGTTCTCTCCATCAGCATTGAAACGCTCCAACAATTCAGAAGAAATTGCTTTCCTTTGCAATCGGTGGTCATTTGTGAGACTTCGAGGAACTCATCTTGCGCAAACCTTAGAAAATCCGAGAGTTTTTATAACTGCATTTGCACTACCAATGCTGACTGACAGCTGTAAGGCCAATTGTTGAGTAGTGATTCGCCTATGAGTAAGAATAATGCCCTCAGCGCATTTCAACATTTCTGCGTTGGTGGCTGTGGCAGGACGTCACAGCACGGGCGATCAAGCAGCTCCGTATCTCCACTTCCTGATTCTTTGATTCTCTGAACCCAGCGACTGACTGTACTCCTGTCGACTGCAAAACTTCCATACACATCACATAGACCTTGTGAATATTTCACAACAGTTCCTGTTCCTTCTCTGCAACGAGAAATTCTATCACAATTCGCTGTTTATAACGCAAGTTGCTAACACGCTCCATTTCAACGGTTTAGGGCAGCCGCATTATTTGGCCGGTTGCGGTGCAATTTAGTGCACACAATTGGCACATGCCATATTCGAAGTGTGCAGAATTTCATGCTGCTTTCTTTCTTCATTATTAGTTGAGAAAAACGGTGTGGTGCATTACTTTCTGAACGCCCCTCGTAAGAAAAGAAGTAAGATACCAGCCAAATGCTACATTCCAAACAATGAGGAGGCAGACAAACTTGGCTAAGGAAGGATGAGCGCTTTAAAACAAAAATAATATAGGGACAAACTTATGAAATCTCAAAAAAACAATTATAAAAGCCACATTTAAGTTCAAATGGGAAAGAGAACACCCAGGCTATATATAAAATGATGCCTATCTATCAGCTATCTATGGCGAGATCAGGTTCATCACTTTCTGGCTAAGCACTGGTTTCAAAACAGATTGTGGTACTATCTATATCCATATGTACAAGAATTGGCACAACATATTTCTGCACTTATGGCATCAGCCTCATGACAGCTGAACATCTGCTGCAGTCTGATGCCCAATAGCATAACACAAACAGTGAAAGAAAGTAGCATCTAGCAACAACCTACCACTCTACGATAAAACCATTTTTTCCACTGATGGGAGAGGAGAAAGGGTGAAGGCAAGCACGAATGGCGCCTTAAAACCAGCAACTTCGGGCAGATATAGGGCTTGTTCGTAATCCTTGGTTTGGTAGCCTATCTACAGTTGAAAGGTAGAAAACTATCTTGAATTCAAAAACACCGCTGTCCTTGTGGAATAATCTGTTTATGGGAAAGGCTTCGGGAGTAAAACCCTGAGGATAAATCCGGAGTTGGAGTCCCTAAGGCTGTCTAATAGTTGATTCAAACAATTATTCTGGCAACTCCTGCGATGTGGCCTGGTACCCAACCTGTATCGTTTCACTGCCGTTCCTTTGTATCTAACCAGCTGACGTGGAGAGGATGGGGGGGGGGAATGATGTGTGTCCAAGTGGGGGGGGGGGGGGGAAAATCGTTTATACCCGTGTGCCATCTAACATAT
>JAMPIV010021650.1:0-194268 GCA_024509875.1 Oreohelix idahoensis
ATCACCTGGACGAGGAACACTGTAGGTTGAAATTTAAGGGAATTTTACCTGAATCTCCAAAAGATTTTGCAGGATTCATTGCGAACATACGCAATACATTTAATAGATGGGTTGAACTGGCAGAAGTCAACAAATCATACGACAAATTAGTTGATTTACTACTACGGGATAAGGTATTATCTTCGGTTAGCCAGCCATTTTTTGCATATTTGCAGGAGCGTAAACCAGGTACTATGGACGAGTTAGAAAAAATTTCTTTAAACTACTGTTCGGCACATCTGAATGCAACCATTTCTAACTCCTCATTAAGAGAACCTCTACCTGTGGCGTCTAATATGGCCTACAATCATAATAACAAACAAAGACATCACAGTGTAGACAGAAGTAGGTTCCAAAGAAATCACAATGTTAACTTTCAGAAGGGACATAATAATGATTTCAACAATAAAAATGAGTTCAACAGAGGTAGATCACGAGATAGAAATTATTCACCTCAAACAAACTACCACAATGGTCAACATAACACTAATTATAATCGATCACATACTCCCAATAATAACAATAACTGGAATGGTAATAATCATGGCTCGAGACATCGAGATAATAGTTACTATAGAGGACGACGAGATAATTCAACAATTATACTCGGAATCGATCTCATTCTCGGGGATCATCTCATTACAACCATAATACAGGGGCGGCAGTTACAAATAATACTACCCCTATAGCTCAGGTCCCACTTGACAATAATACAACACAGTCTTCTGCTGCATGTTTTTCTATTAATTATAATGTGGCAAATAGTTGCCAACAATGCAATCTTATTTTTCAGAAGGCGAAAGAAACAGTGCTTAACTGCGGACATATTATACCACAGGTAGGTCTTGCAGTCAACGATGGAACAGGCTTACTAATTTTTAACAGGGGATTAGTTAATGGATCCGTCGTCTCAGTGCTGAGGGATTCAGGATCCACGACGATTGGTATACGTCAGTCGCTGGTACATCCTAGCTGTGCGACAGGAATATGTACGCTGCATGACATTTGGTGGAACTATTGAGTTTTACCCCACAGCTATTGTTCATATTAGAACACCCTTTTTCACAGGGAATGTAAAAGTATGTATGCTAAAAAAGCCTATAGCTGATCTGATGGTTGGTCGTATACACGGCAGTAAAGATTGTACTCCAGATGAGATCATAGAATGGGAGAAACATAACCTATGCACTGGAAACGCCGTGACGACTAGAGCGCAGACTCAACTCATGGAGAAAGTCGGTGATAATAAAATGGATGCAGACAACCAAGAGGAGTTTGTAGTCAATTCACCTATTGACAGGGAAACATTTGCAACCAAACAAAAAGAGGATAAATCTTTAAAAAAAATTTTTAAGCTGGTTGATAAAGTTGACAATTTATCCTCAGGTAATAATAACAAACATTGGTTTGTTATTAAAAATGACATATTGATTAGATGTTTTAATGACAAATCACAAATGAAACAACAAGTTATGGTCCCGTATACTTTTAGACGGTACATTCTTCAACATGCACATGACTCACATTGTGCTGAACATATGGGATATACTCGAACACGATCTCGAGTACTGTCTTCATTCTTTTGGCCAGGAGTGTCAAGAGATATTTCGCAGTATGTACGTTCCTGTACTACATGCCAAGAAGTGAAAGCACGTGGAGCTTTTCACACGGCGCCTATTCAGGCTTGCGATATCTCAGTAAGACCGTTTGACAAGATGGCCATAGATATTATTGGTCCATTGCTACCATCGGCCAGAGGACATAGATTCGTCCTTACGTGCATTGATTTGTGCACACGATGCCAGAAGCTATCCCATTAAAGACCACCACTACCACAGATGTAGCTGATGCACTACATCTCATCTTTTCTAGAATAGGGTTTCCTAGAAAACTTTTATCAGACCATGGGTCACAGTTCATATCTGACACCAAGAAGGAAGTCATGAAAACTTGGAACATTGATAGGAATTTAAGTAGTATTTATCATCCTATGAGTAATGGTGCGGTTGAAAGACTTAACCGTACACTTAAACAACTACTACATAAGGTTACTGCTAAGCACCCTCATGACTGGGACAGAGCACTCCCAGCTGTTCTATTGCTTATCGGGAGGTACCGCATGAACAAACTGGCTTCTCTCCCTTTGAATTAGTTTTTGGTGCTCCCCCAAGAGGTCCTATGGGACTAATAAAAGACTTATTAATTGACGAGGAGATGACTCAGGACACTCAGTCATCTTACGAGTATGTGATTAATCTTCGGAAGAACATTATTGAGTCTTGCCAGTTGGCAACAGCTTCTTCTGAGGCTGCAAAAGCTAAGGCTCGATCTCTACAAAATAGGTCCGACGATTACGCCAATTATTCCCAGGCGATGAGGCTTATGTGTTACTTCCTCACAATAACAATAAATTATTGATATCTTGGAATGGTCCTTACAAAGTCATTGATAAAATTTCCGACGTTGATTACGTCTTAGATATCAAGGGACACAAAAAGATATTTCATATTAACATGCTCAAGCAATTTCATACACGTCCTGAACACTTACAGTCAATTTTCATGAACTAGATGACAACACAGTATCTACTTGTTATTATTCTAACTTATCCGTCATCCAGGAAGAAGAATCTTCTTTTCCTGAGGTACAGTTACCGTTACCGGTACCAGTAGTTCAACCTACTGAATCTTGGCGGGATGTAACCATCTCTTCAACGGTTACACCGCAACAGCGTCTACAGATTGCTAATCTATTACAATCTTATCCAGATGTGTTGACCGACGTCCCGGGTCGCACATCAGCTATCAGTCATGACATTACTCTCAATGATGATACACCTATTCGTGTACATCCCTATTCGGTTCCTTTACATTTCCTTGCTAAAACTACTAAGGAACTTGAACAGATGTTGTCTCTGGGAATCATTGAGACTAGTAATTCGCCATTCTCTTCTCCATTAGTGATTGTCCGGAAGAAGGACAATAACATCAGACTATGTTGATTATAGGAAATTAAATGCTAAGACTATAGTTGACAGCGAACCACATCCACTTATCGACGACTTACTGCCACGTCTATCCAACGCAACTATATTTAGTAAGATAGACTTAACTAATTGAATTGTTACGGTATATGATATTAACGCCGTCTGCTAAAGGTTAGCGGACGTGCAAAGGTAAAGGTTAAGACATTTAATATATTGCGATAGATGTTTCAATTATTGAACGCTCCATACACGATCGATTATGACGTGTCTAGCGTTGTTTGGGTCACAGTCGGGAACTAGGAGACGCTACCCTTTGTTACTTGACCGCCAAGCTGAATAGCTGCGTTTTGTTAACTATAATGTAATTACATCACACAATTAATCTCAATATCCAATAATGTTGGGTATGATTCCTAGTAATTATATTGTTCAATGTACTAAGTCACTCTCTTAGTACTAGAAAAGTATATTAAATAATATACAATGGGTCTATTACCTCAAAGGTAGACTATAAGATTATTTTATTTGGTCAATATATATATTATATTATTATGCCCTAGGCATCTCTTATAAATTGCAGTGCTAATTTCTTGGACTATCACTGCATAATTATGCAATGTCCCATATTAACCTTAAATGTCAGAAAAAATTAATTAAATTAAATTACAAGTGTATTATTGAATATAATGTTATAGTATTAATGTAGTATATAATATATATCATGAGTACAAACAAAACAATGATGCAACTAAAGGGTACAAACAATGTCAAGACGCAAACAAGACATTTTCACAATTAAAAATGAATTTATGAACTAAATAAAACAAGCGGAAGTGTCAGACGGAAAACGAAGGGTCAAAGATTGACCCGAGGTCAACTTAATATGCAAAGTACACAAAAAAAAATGACTGCAAAAAATGATGACATCACAGGACTCATAACGGACGAACATTTAACAATCATAAAATAAATTGATAGTAAGAGTAGACTGGACGAAATAGTTAACGAACATGATACAAAACTGAATAAAAATGTGAACTTAGTACAAATAAATACACCAGTTATCTACGGAACGGCACAGCTAACACAAATCGTCAGACGACAGCAGATTTGGACAGGTAGTCCAATGGCAAACCTCAATGGGGCTTCCAAAAGTGCAATCGTTTAACTGCCCTAAGAAACGACCGAAATCAATTCAGGCATCGTGAGAGCCACAGAATCTAATTTCGGTTCATCCTCCCTACCGATGCACTAATTAACAACACCATTAAGGACAACAAAAGTACATTAAACATAGTAAAAACATACCGATGTAGGCAATAGGCAATGGACTCAGTTAGCACTGTCACGTTACCGCCAACAGATATTGAGCCAAACTTAACTTTATTTGCTCCTTCACTTGATGCTCGTTGTCGTCGCCGGCTAGGCCTGTGCCTTTGACTGCCTGCTCCTGCAGTCCATATCGTGTGTTTGCTTCAATGGCTCATGTTTCCCCTGGTTAGACTTAGAAACGGCTTTGTTTCTCCGACAGTTCACCTACACGACTTTCGGTGACGTCACGTTGTTAGGCATTATAATGAGTACTGCGTCATCTTCGACTGGATCATGTGATCGAAAATTGATCGTAAATATTTTGTGGTTAACATGTGCGTAAGGAACAGAAGTTTGTTTCTTTTTTTTTGTCGTTCCCCGCATTCGGGCCGCCACTTTTGTTGAAGGACTTTCGTGTGTGGTTACTGGTTTGTTTTGCTTGAATTCTGATCGTGCTAATATTCGTACGCGAATGGGTGAAAACTCACCTTTGGTTTGTCGTAATGCCTGAACTTGGCATCAAGATGTAACCAACTGTTCATCTTATTAACTCAGCAACTTGATATAAAATACATAATTCATAATGGTTGAATGGTGTAACGTGATTCAACGAATAATGCCTCCGGTTCGAGTCCTTCACAATTTAATATGGATTACACACATACATAAACAGTTCAATTCACACATGAGGTACATGCATCAATCAATCAATAGCGTAGACTGCTGTTTTACGTGTCAATGTCCGTTTAAGGATACAATGCAGTAATTGTCGTCAGAACATCACAGCTATATGCACGCGCAGATAGAATGGCTACCTGCCGACAGTGAGACTGTGAGTCTAATTACTTCGTATAAAGTAGACGATTATCTTTCTCCTTCCAAGGATTTAGTTAATCACTAACCTCCATAAGTTTCCTCTCATGTAGAGTTCTAGGACTGACCCTGGTCCATCATAAATGCACATATAAATGGCTATATCATGCCATTGAATTGGAAGGTTAACAAAACGCAGCTATTCAGCTTGGCGGTCAAGTAACAAAGGGTAGCGTCTACTAGTTACCGACTGTGACCCAAACAACGCTAGACACGTCATAATCGATCGTGTATGGAGCGTTCAATAATTGAAACATCTATCGCAATATATTAAATGTCTTAACCTTTACATTTGCACGTCCGCTAACCGTTAGCAGACGGCGTTAATATCATATACCGTAACAGACGTAGAGATATGAAAATTGAAGTCCCTGAATTGATGGATGATAAAGGATAAGTAGCCTCGAATAGCATTGCAGCCCCTGGATTTGTGTGAAACACAATAGTCAACGTGGATTCCACTCGGGCTCATTAGTATGCACAATAGCAACGTGGAATTCTACAACGTGGGCTAATTAATATGATAAACAGTTTTCATGCATGCATCCAGGACATCGCTTTGTCTTAAAGGGGAGGGTAAGCCACGCCTTCTGCCTTACCTTAGAGCGATCTAAATCAACTACCTCCTTCACCTTTCTTTCTTACTGCCTAGTAGGGCGTTGTCAAAGTCCAACGAGGAAAGCGGTTAACGATCAAAAAGGCAGTGGTGGTCCCAGAACGGACGAAGCAGTTTCACGCCGTCGTTTAACCCCTCAGTGTGAACCAGAGAATCGCTCGCAGACTGAGACGAACGGGGAATAGTCTAGCGGTAAGATAGTTGGGTAATAGAGCGGGGACTGGCGGCACAGAATCAGACAAGTTCCTTGATTTCAAAAAAGTTGTGAACTTTCGCGTGTCCCCCTGATCCTTTAATTCTTTAATTATATATTGAGACCACTGAAGAATGCAGTTTATTATTTGCGCCAGAGAGTTTGATGAAAGTACTAGCTATATAGAACAAGATTTCCTGTGCATATCTTCTATATTGGAGTCTAAAATTCATTCTGTTTGGCCAGTGGTGATATATCAGTTTCAAGTGATCAGTGGTCTAGTTCTTTCCTTTTTATTTCACTGGATTTTGTGTTAATTTAAACCTATTAAATAAACCTATCTCAAAAGTTTCCAGTTGTAAATTAAATGATATATCTATACGTTATTTCCCAATATAATAGATGCTTAAATTAATTTTGAAGCCGTTAAGGGATTTATAACAAATTAATACAGTTTAGTTCTGTATATACGTGTGTTTTTTAACTATTAGACTCGCGGAGTTTTTCTTAAATATATATAACTGAATACGCTAGTGTTTAAAATAGTCTTAACTGTAGACTTAGCGCGCGTCAGAATATGATTAGTATTGAGTGTATGATTTCATGTTTTCTATTTTTTCACATAGGATGATCATATACCTTTGCGTCCCAGCAAATATAGAGTCCTCTAGACTCGGTTCTTCTATTATCCAGAATTTTATGAACCTTTAAATACAATCTTCTTGTGGCGGCCCGGTGCGGTCTCGCTCTCTAAAGTTACATGAGATAAAGCAACCCAAGAACATTTAAAACTCATAAAGCAATAAATTATGTAAATTAACTGGAGAAGAACAATTGCCAGAAGCGATATATATATTTTTTTTACTGCTCTACTGTGGAAAAGAATATATTCTTGTACACTGACAGTCCTGTTGTTTTCCACTGGATTTAAACCCCCGAAGAAAAACATAACTCACTGGTCAGTCTTTGTCATCACGCTATAGAAGTTGCCCACCACCAGCGGTGAAATCCAGGAGACCACTACCTTCTCATAACTATACCTGTGACAGTGCCATCCCATAGAAACTTTTTAGATAATAAATCAAAAAGGAACACTAATGCTTCACCTTCCAGCGATTACGGGAAAATTCGCTAAACGCCAAACCCGCTAGTCTGGGGCTGGAAAACGAAGGAAAAGACTCATACATTGTGTTGAGTGTTTACTTGCCTGTGTGTGTGTTATTCTATGACATGCCAGATTCAACGATCGGTAAGTGAGAATGTGTGTGTGACTGATGTGATGGCCATCGCTAGCGTGCATGAATGAATGAGATATATTAGCAAAACTTATAATTCTCTTTACTTGGTAAATATCCTTATACTGTATTCCTTGTATTGTTCTCTTTAAGTGGGATTGCTTACCTTTGCTTATTTCCCCTCCCTTAATCTGCTTAGTCAAGGGTTAACTATGAAAATGCTAGGACTCTGTTCCTACACCCCATACTAAATATTGTAAAACCCCCTAACAGAATAATTAATCTATTTTTGGATTACATTATCTCTTTCTGATAACCACTTGTCTTTGGACTGGGTTTTTTTGTTTATACAAACGGGAAGGGCATATTGGGATACTACTCTTCAACCCCCCCCCCCCCCCCCCACCTTGTTATTTGTATTTTATCTGTAACTATGATCTTTGACTGTACCATGCTAAATGTTGTGATTTTGGTTTAATGATAATAAACACCATAAACCTTAAATTACTGTGTTGGCCGACCCATTACCCCATATCTGTTATATGTAGTTTGTATTCACGTCTGTGTGTTTGAAGCACCAAATTGGTGTGTGTACATGAGTGTTGAGTAACTGGCAAAGATTGTTTAGCCAGGAGAGGTTTAGGAGTCTACAGATAAATAAAATTGTCGTAAGATAGGCAGATCGGAGAAATTACCTGATTTCAGAGACTGTCCTTACTCTTTTCAGCACCCTCTTGTGAATCAACTATCTATTTCTTAACCTTTACTATCATAGAGCCTTCACCATCATTCTTCACTCGAACGGGACCACTATTTCTAAGACCTATCTCAAATAAAATTACGATAATAAATGGGTTGCTTGCCGGGATTTTGAGTCTGATCTAGAAATTAGTACCACTTAACGGGTAGCCCAGTAGGATCTGATCTTAAGTCTGGGTCTAACTCTAGATAGAGTGTGAGTGAGTTGTCTTTGTGAAGATAGGAATAAAAAAAATTTTACCCCTAGACAACGCCTTTAGTACTTGGGGTCGACCACACAAAATAAATATAGGATTGTTTTCTTTCCACAGCAGCAGAGAGTTACGGAAAACAAAAAATTCGTTACTTTAATTATTCTCTGGCTGAGAAAATTGGAAAAAAAAAAATTTATAATATTGCTGGGATCGCGTTATTGTGAAACAGTCACAAAGGTTTTGAAGTTAGCAGAGTTGAGCAAAGCTAAAGACGCCTTATTCTGATTTTTTTAAAGTCTAGTTAATAACGTCTCTTCTCGTAATTGACTTCGGCGGGCTGAGTTTTTGTGGAAGAGATTATATTCTCAAGGAAAAAATTTTTTTCTCCTTGAAATTTTAAAATTAAATATATTTAATAATTTTTTTTTTATATTTTGTCTCTTCCGTTAAGTAATAGTAGATTTTTCTAGTTGTTTGACTTACCATTTAATGTGGCATAGTCGCCTGCATTAAGAGTCTTAATTGACAGATAATAGCAGCGATAGCAAATTAATAAAAAGGGGTATCTCAGGTAATTAATATTTTGTGTTTTTTCTCGTAAGCGGTTTAGAGTTTTTCCCCTTCTTTTCTTCTTATTATTCTCTAGTCGTAGTAGCATCCAGTTCTTTGACATGGCAGAAAGAGTTCAGTTGAGGTCCATGTTGAGGCAGGAGGCCAAGGAGCCTGTTTATCAACAGGGAACTTGACAGATATGACGCGGAGCAAGAGAGAGCAGAAGCTAGGGCGAAGGAAGAGAGAGAGAGAGCAGAAGCTAGGGAGAAGGAAGAGAGAAGAGCGTCAATTGGAGCAGAAGAAAATTGAGGCAGAGATGGAAGTCCGCAGGGCAAATGAGAGAGAGAGGTAAAGACAACATGAATTGGCGCTTAAGGCTTTAGAGAGTCGGGGTGCCTCTACTTTCAATAATGGAGAGGCGTCTTCACCCCAGTCTCAATCAACTGATCTCTCCAGTAGCCTATCTTCCCAACTAGCAGCGATGTCTTTTGTCTTAGAGTCTTTCCCTAGCCCTAATGAGAAAATTGGCACCTTCCTAGAAAAATTCGAGAGAATGGCAAATCTGTATGGGTTAGAGAGTTCCCGTTGGTGCCTTAAACTCTCAACGGCACTAAAAGGGCATGCGTATGACGTGCACACAAAGCTGGGAAGCAACCAACATGATTACGACACGCTAAAGAAGGCCTTGCTAGAGCGGTTTGAGATGACCGCCCGAAAATTTCTGCAAATGTTCAGAAACAGCCAAAAGGATAGTACGGAGACATTTCCCCAGTTCTCTTCACTTTTAACGGGCTGTTTGATAAAGTGCCTTGAATTATCAGAATTACCTCTTTCATATGAGGGAATTCTTGAACTTGTTCTTGTGGAACAGATAAAATCAACTTTATCAAACGAAACCAGTAGATTTTTGGCTGAACAGGGCGAGTCAGGCTTGAGGACATCCTCAATAAGGCGGAACGCGATACAAACGCAATGGCCGAACTTCCCAGCACTAAGCGAAAACCCACAGATGAGCCATCTCGAAAACAAAACCTAGAGCAGTCATCCTATTCTTCTAATTCCTTCCAGCACTATAACCAACGAGAGATAAATACCCAGAGACCTCCCCAAGAAAAATCGACATTCTACAAAACCCGATATCCCAAACAACAACAATCCTGATCAACCCATCAGGCCTACATGGCAGCGCGGCCACCAAGGTCAAGGCAAAGGGAAGACCCCTACAGCAGGGACGTCTGATCAGGGCAAGCACACCGGGCCGAACTGCATCGGATGCTTGCATACAGCCTCGCAAGGAAGAGTCAATGTCAGGGATTCTCAACCTGAGGGGGACAGACCCTCAACGCGAGGAACTGTAATTTTGAACGGTACCTCAACAACTTGTCTTTTTGACACTGGATTATCTTTTGACTGTATTGTCGCCAGGCACCTAGTATAACCCGGTCAGGAGACAGAGGACACCGTCAAACTATGGGGAGTTTTTAAGAGTGACGCACCCAGGACGCTTCCTATCGCACTGGTAGAAATACACTCTGATTTTGTCAGAGGTGTTATTAAAGCGGCCATAATGGATGATCCTATCTACCCAGTTATCCTGGGATGTAGATATGTATTTGTTGGGAGACCAAAAGAGCCGATTGAGGCAGCGGTAACCACAAGAGGGCAAACCAAGAAGGAGAGGGTGCCTGCGCCAAATTTGTTGCCGAATGAACTGAAGGAGGTGCAACAAAAGGACCCTACTCTGGAGTCCTGCTTTAGAAAACTGCCCATGGCTAAGAACCCCAGACACCACGGAGACATCTTTTCGAAGGATGGCGTATTGTATCGTAGAACGGGCGACCCTGATACAGGGAATAACCAGCTCCTAGTATCGACGCAGTACAGAAGCCAGATCTTAGAAATGGGGCACTCTCTTCCCTTTAGCGGACATATGAGTCAAAACGCCACTATTCAGCGAATAAAAACCCACTATTGGTGGCCGGGAACGAACTCTGAGATTATCAGGTACGTGAAATCCTGCACCCAGTACCAACGTGTGGCACCCAAGCACTTGACACCCCCAGTACCTATGGGGCAAATGCCAATAGTAGGGACTCCATTCGAACGGGTTGCTGTCGACATCATTGGACCCCTGGAAAGACCAAAAGAAGGAACAGGTTCATCCTGACCTTAGTCGACACTTGCACAATGTGAGCCGAAGCTATACCGCTACCATGCACTAATTCCAAGCATGTCGCAGAAGCCCTTGTGCAAATTTTTACACGGTTGGGATTCCCTCAACAAGTTTTGACGGACAATGGATCCCAATTCTGTAGCCTGTTAATGGAGGAGATCTTTAAGATCTTGAGGGCCAAACATATCCACACAATTCCCTACCATCCGGTCGGAAATGGGCTCGTGGAACGTTTTAATGGCAGCCTCACCATGATGTTACGTAAGCTGGGTCAAGAGAAACCGGAAGATTGGGACCTATATATATATGCTGCCTTATTCGCCTACAGAGAGGTTCCCCAAGCATCTACGGGATTCCCGCCAGCCACACTTTTATTCGGCAGACCTATAAAGGGGCCACTAGAAGCCTTACTTCGGTCCCTGACAAACCAATAGGCTGACGAGACAGTCGTCTCTGCAAGCAAATATGTATCTGAGCTCAATGAAAGGCTACAGCTAGGATGGGATCTAGCTACAACCAACTTTAAGAAAGCACGCGCAAAACATGCTAAAAGATACAGTAAAGCTGCAAAAGAGAGAGAACTCCAACCAGGGGAGAAAGTTTTGTTGCTATTTCCAACCGGAAACAACAAACTTCGCATCGGATGGCAAGGGCCGTTTACCGTCCTTAAAAAGATCTCACGCACCAATTACAAGATCTCAATTAAAGGAAATGAGAAGGTCTTTCACATAAATCTGCTTAAGAAAATATTTGGAAAGACCAGTGCCGTCCTCCGAGCATCTCCTGGCGGTCGCCATAGCAACGGAAGACGAGGAAGATGACGATAGTTGCATGGAGTACCCATTGCAACAAACTGAATCCTTTAAAGATGTCAAATTCGGCGACAATCTCTCAAAAGAACAACAGACAGAAACCAGGGCGCTACTGAAACAGTACGCTGCAGTCTTAACGGATGTACCTGGTCGAACAAATCTCATCGAATTTGATATGAAATTAACTAACAAGACCCGTGTTCGAACCAGAGTTTACCCTATTCCGTACGCTAAAGCTGATGCACTTCGCGGAGAAATAGACAAGCTGCGTCAGGCAGAAATTATCAGTGAGTCTACATCTCCTTACAGTTCGAGTGTAGTATTGTTCCAGAAGCTCAATAAGGAAGTTCGGCTGTGTATAGATTACCGGTTACTAAACGCTGTAACGGAATTCCAGCCCGAACCTCTCCAGACTGTTTCTGAGTTGTTCACCAAGCTTAGCAAAGCAAGAATTTTTTCCAAGATTGACCTGAGTAAAGGTTATTACCAAATACCAGTCAAGGAGGAAGTTAAATCTTTGTTAGCTTTCAGCACTAGTGAAGGACATTACACATTTAATGTGATGCCGTTCGGATTGCACAACGCACCAGGAGTGTTCACCAGGATGATGAGGAAGCTTTTAGAACCTTTGCACAGTCCCCATATATATAATTTCATGGATGATATATTAATTGAATCGGAAAACTACGACGAACATATTGCTACGGTTGCTATGCTCCTCAGGAGACTACAGGAAACTGGTCTCACAGCCAGACCTAGCAAATGTCTCATCGGTTTGAAAAGCTAGACTCCTGGGGCATACTATTTCTCATGGCTGCATGTGGCCTGTTGAGAAAATAGTTGCAGCAAAAAGGCCCCGAACGAAGAAAGACACCCGTTATTTCTTATCACTATGTGCGTATTATCAAAAATATATCAGAAATTTCAACGGACTAACGGCACCCCTGACTTATCTTACAAAAAATAAGATGTCCTGATAAGGTTATTTGGGATTCGCAGTGCGAACAAGCATACAGCACTTTAAAAGAACAGTTGTCCGAATACCCCATTTTGAGGTTACCTGACCTCAAGAAACCTTTTGTATTGCGGGTCGACGCGTCGGGTCAGGGCATCAGGTAACACTGCTGCAAGCAGAAGACACCGACCCGAATATGTTATTCCCAGTTGCGTATGGCAGTCGAAAATTAAATACGGCTGAACGTAACTACAGCACAGTTGAAAGAGAATGTGTGGCACTGATTGACGGGATAAGACGTCATCATGAGTTTCTTTACGGGACATCTTTTACGGTGCAAACAGACCACGCTCCCTTAGCTTTTCTTGGCACAAATAAGGAATTTAACGCAAGGATCATGCGTTGGGCCTTGCTATTAAGCGTGTATACCTTCAAAGTGGAATATATTCCGGAAATACAGAATGTCGGAGCTGATTTCATGAGTAGAAACTGGACTACGGAGGAAGAGGAGGAAATCGAAGATACCAATCATCCAAAAGTTACCAATCAGGGCAGCTTCATTGTCATAAATGAAACATGAACAATGGTTTCATGTCTAAAAGTGGGGACGATTGTGACGTACAGATATGAAAATTGAAGTCCCTGAATTGATGGATGATAAAGGATAAGTAGCCTCGAATAGCATTGCAGCCCCTGGATTTGTGTGAAACAACAATAGTCAACGTGGATTCCACGCGGGCTCCTTAGCATGTACAATAGCAACGTGGAATTCTACAACGAGGGCTAATTAATATGATAAACAGTTTTCATGCGAGCATCCAGGACATCGCTTTGTCTTAAAGGGGAGGTAAGCCACGCCTTCTGCCTTACCTTAGAGCGATCTAAATCAACTACCTCCTTCACCTATCTTTCTTACTGCCTAGTAGGGCGTTGTCAAAGTCCAACGAGGAAAGCGGTTAACGATCAAAAAGGCAGTGGTGGTCCCAGAACGGACGAAGCAGTTTCACGCCGTCGTTTAACACCTCAGTGTGAACCAGAGAATCGCTCGCAGACTGAGACGAACGGGAATAGTCTAGCGGTAAGATAGTTGGGTAATAGAGCGGGGACTGGCGGCGCAGAATCAGAAAAGTTCCCTGATTTCAAAAAAGTCGTGAACTTTCGCGTGTCCCCCTGATCCTTCAATTCTTTAATTATGTATTGAGACCACTGAAGAATGCAGTTTATCATTTGCGCCAGAGAGTTTGATGAAAGTACTAGCTATATAGAACAAGATTTCCTGTGCATATCTTCTATATTGGAGTCTAAAATTCATTCTGTTTGGCCAGTGGTAATATATTAGTTTCAAGTGATCAGTGGTCTAGTTCTTTCATTTTATTTCACTGGATTTTGTGTTAATTTAAACCTATTAAATAAACCCATCTCAAAAGTTTCCAGTTGTAAATTAAATGATATATCTATACGTTATTTCCCAATATAATAGATGCTTAAATTAATTTTGAAGAAGTTAAGGGATTTATAACAAATTAATACAGTTTAGTTCTGTATATACGTGTGTTTTTTAACTATTAGACTCGCGGAGTTTTTCTTAAATATATATAACTGAATACGCTAGTGTTTAAAATAGTCTTAACTTAGCGCGCGTCAGAATATGATTAGTATTGAGTGTATGATTTCATGTTTTCTATTTTTTCACATAGGATGATCATATACCTTTGCGTCCCAGCAAATATAGAGTCCTCCAGACTCGGTTCTTCTATTATCCAGAATTTTATGAACCTTTAAATACAATCTTCTTGTGGCGGCCCGGTGCGGTCTCGCTCTCTAAAGTTACATGAGATAAAGCAACCCAAGAACATTTAAAACTCATAAAGCAATAAATTATGTAAATTAACTGGAGAAGAACAATTGCCAGAAGCGATATATATAATCGTTTTTATTGCTCTACTGTGGAAAAGAATATATTATATTATTGTACACTGACAGCCCTGTTGTTTTCCACGGGATTTAAAAAATCCCCGAAGAAAACCATAGGGTCAGTCTTTGTCATCACGCTATAGAAGTTGCCCACCACCAGCGGTGAAATCCAGGAGACCACTACCTTCTCATAACTATACCTGTGACAGTGCCATCCCATAGAAACTTTTTAGATAATAAATCAAAAAGGAACACTAATGCTTCACCTTCCAGCGATTACGGGAAAATTCGCTAAACGCCAAACCCGCTAGTCTGGGGCTGGAAAACGAAGGAAAAGACTCATACATTGTGTTTGAGTGTTTACTTGCCTGTGTGTGTTATTCTATGGCATGCCAGATTCAACGATCGGTAAGTGAGAATGTGTGTGTGACTGATGTGATGGCCATCGCTAGCGTGCATGAATGAATGAGATATATTAGCAAAACTTATAATTCTCTTTACTTGGTAAATATCCTTATACTGTATTCCTTGTATTGTTCTCTTTAAGTGGGATTGCTTACATTTGCTTATTTCCCCTCCCTTAATCTGCTTAGTCAATGGATAACTTGGAGAATACTAGGACTCTGTTCCTACACCCCATACTAAATATTGTAAACCCCCCTATCAGAATAAATTAATCTATCTTTTTGGGTTAAAGTATCTCTTTCTGATAACCACTTGTCTTTGGACTGGGTTTTTTTTTGTCTGTACAAGCGGGAAGGGCATATTGGGATACTACTCTTCAAACCCCCCCCCCCCCCCACCTTGTTATTTGTATTTTATCTGTAACTATGATCTTTGACTGTACCATGCTAAATGGTGTGATTTTGGTTTAATGATAATAAACACCATAAACCTTAAATTACTGTGTTGGCCGACCCATTACCCCATATCTGTTATATGTAGTTTGTATTCACGTCTGTGTGTTTGAAGCACCAAATTGGTGTGTGTACATGAGTGTTGAGTAACTGGCAAAGATTGTTTAGCCAGGAGAGGTTTAGGAGTCTACAGATAAATAAAATTGTCGTAAGATAGGCAGATCAGAGAAATTACCCGATTTCAGAGACTGTCCTTACTCTTTTCAGCACCCTTGTGAATCAACTATCTATTTCTTAACCCTTACTATCATAGAGCCTTCACCATCATTCTTCACTCGAACGGGACCACTATTTCTAAGACCTATCTCAAATAAAATTACGACATGTACCCAAAAAAATCACTGTATCCAGGCACGAGTCAACTGCGGTTCGTCCAACTAGATTTAGGGAATGTCCAGCGCATGGAATAAACTTTGCAAACTTGTTCCTTTCAAGACTTTTGTGTTGAACACTGCTATACTTTCCAGCCATATTAGCTGCATTGTCATATGATTGGCCTCTACATTTACTGAAATCAATTTCAAGTTCACTGAAGTAGTTCAGTATCAGCTCAGCCATACTTTCTCCGATGTGATCTTTCAGTTCAAACAACCTCAGAAAGCGTTCAACTGGTAATCCATCACTAGGAGAAACATATCTAACAATAACAGTAAGTTGATCAACATGGGAAACATCAGGGGTTGAATCAACTGATAAACTAAAATAACCTGCTTGTTTGATGTCGCCAAGTATTGCTTCTCGAAATTTATTAGCAATCAATTGGATAACCTCTTCACATATGGTTTTGGATAAGTACGATGGCTGACCACAGCCTTTACTTCCATACTGATTTATGTGAGCACGAATGAAGGGATCAAATTTTGCAATTAATTCAAGCAATCCAAGAAAGTTACCATTGTTGGGAGAACCAATTGTTTCATCATCTCCTCTAAATGCCAAGCCACGTTCTGCCAAAAGGGAGATCACTGCAATATCTCGCTGTAGTAAGTGCCGCCAGTAATCCTGCTCTGCTTTGATTTGCTCTTCGAGTTTTGATGTTAACGTTTTACCACACTTTTTTGTTAAGTATGTTAGCATGCAGTTCATATGATCTTTAGAGTTTTCGTGGGTTTGAACACGATAAGTGTGATGCCAATCATCGAATCCAGTAGAGGCAAATGCTGTAGTTGAGGTAATTTGGTTAGAGAAAAGTTTGCACACAAAACAGTAGACTTTTCCTTTTGTGGGAGAATACACTAACCATTCTCGAGGGTAGGATTTTCCATTTACTTTAGTGGAATGGAATATATTCTTTGAACAGAACCGGGCTTGGTTTTTGTATGTTCGCTTCGAATTGGTAAAAGGCTGATCCCAGTGCTGACATTCCGATGGGCGTTTTGCAATCCAGAATGATATTTCGTTATTCAATGTCGTCAATAAACCTACGTCATTATTATCTCTGAAATCACTAGTAGCATGAACAGTTGGTATTTTTGTGTCTGCAATTCTAGAGTTTTCACTGAGCTTATTTGCTTGTTCATAGTCTTTAAGATGGTAATGGGCTTGGACTGCTTCTTTTAATGTAACTATCTCGTGGGATGTTGCTTCAGCGCCTTGTGTTAATTCTTTGGCTATAGGTCTTCTCACTTCATTGTCACTTTCTCCAGAAGTTTCCGTATTTGGAGTGGTAGTTACTGACAACAGCTCTCCTTGAAGTTCTTGAGAGGTTGTGTTCTGTATATAAACTCGTTGTTCATCAGTCTGCACAGACTGCTCCGTGTAGTCTATTTTATTTTCTTCTGTTTGTAAACATGAATGTTCTGTATCTGAGAGGTTATGCAGGGCGGTTCCTGCCTGCTGTAGAAAGCTGTATGACGTGATTGGCTTTAAATGCTTCAGTATTTCCTTCTGTTCTTTTTTGTCGCTTTCGTTTACTAGCACCACTTTTATATCGCTTACTCATTATTTTTAACATTAAAAGTCAAAATTAAAAATTATTGTGATTCACAAAGGTATACAAGAATCCTCACTTGATTTCAAAATGCACTGGACATTACTCTAGGCTCTACTAATGTTCAAAATGTTTTTATTTCGGAATTTGACTTAGGTCTATAATAGATTCGTATTTTGGCGAAGCTGGCAAGAAATGACCGCAATTTCTCCTTTTGGCTAAATTGAAAAGCAAAGGGTTAAAGCCTCCACAAACTTTACTAAACTGTAAGTGCGTATTTGTGTAACTGTTATCCAGTCATACGTGTTTAATGTTACTAGCAACTATGCCTATCTGGTAGAATCATGAATGTGTGCTTTGGTCACTTCCATCAATGTATTCCCTTAATTTTGAACTTGTGCTTACACATTTTTGGCTTAGGTACGCCCATGATTTTTTTCATTACAAATGGAAAAAAATTAATGGTGAATTTTATAATTTTTTTGGCTGGAGGCAGAGGCCCCCCTAGATTATGAGGACCTGGGCTGCAGCCCATTCGGTCCATATGTAAATCCGGCACTGACTGTCGGTCACAGCCAGTCCTGTAAACGAGCATGTCATCAGCAAAAGCAGTTCGTCCCAACCCAGTTGGCTAAATGGTGGCTACTTTTTCTTTGTAGATGTTAAACAGCACCGGTGATAGTGAAGACCCCTAGGGTAGTCCTGGGCAAATGCACATTGGTTCTGATGCACATGTTTCCAAGCGAAATGCGACTCATCTTTCGGTTACGGCAGCCCCTATCCATCTTGTTAGTTAAGGGTTAACACCGCAGCCGTTACACTGTTCATAACGGTTTCAAAGTTCACTGTTATAAGCATCCTCTAGCAACCGTTTCTCGTTTACCCTGGAACCCCTCATACACATCAAAAGCAAATGTTCCAGCGTAACGTCATGTTACTTTCATTGGCCTATAGCTTCCCAGGGTATCAGGAAGCCCTCTGCTTTTTCGAGGTGGCTCATTATTTTTCTCGCCAAGATCTTTTCGAGTAATTTACCGTAGACATTCTGCAGTGTGATAATTCTGAAGTTGCTGAGAAGTGTGGGGTCTTTACTAGGTTTAGGAAGTGGCCGTAGGGATCTATGTAGCCAGTCTTCCGGCACCTCAGCATTCTGTATGATGGTGTTGAAATCACTCTCTACATTCTGCCCGTGACATCGAGCTATTTTATGTGGTAATATTGCTGTCACGGATTCCTTCCCCTTAGCTCTGTCGTAGTGGTCCACCAGTCGCCAACACTCAATAGTATCTAATATGGGTCTTCAAAGGTGTCTACCTTCGCACAAGATTGTTCTCGGCCGAGTTGTAGATAGAAGGATAATGACGCTTGTATCTCAAGGTAGTTTTCACAAGATGTTTTCAGAAGTCAAGAACTATGCTACATAGGGCAGAGCACTATTAACCTATATCTGATCCCTCGCCTTTTGTGAAGAATTAAGAAATGGTTTTAGCCCGTTCAAGCTCCCAGCTGGTGTAATCCAGCGAAATTCTTTGATATGTATTTGCTCTATAGATGTAAAGATTTCTCTAGATGTATATATATATATATAAGAGTCTTGCTCATAAGTTTGCTTTCATACCTATAATAACTGAATCAACAATGATTGTTTAGTTTTAAAATAACATGTAACAAATTTAATAATCAATTAGTTTTAACAGGTTACAATAGCGATGGAATGATGGTGAATTTTATATGTAAATAAAATTGTCTTCACTGAAACTTGGTTTGAGGATTGATAAAAACAATGGTCCTTTTACTGTTTCATTAATAAACTTAGCTGGTCTAACTGAGTCCTGCAGCCGTGGTTTCGTCAATTCTTTTGTGATTAAGGCACTTCTTCACACAACTTGTCCAATGTAGGCGGTTAGTGTTAACTCCCTGCTTTTAACTCATAGCTAGTGACGTCGAAACGTTAGTCTTGCAGCTCCGTACCATGAACAGCCTGATAGCTTCGTTCCACGAACTTTAGACAAAATAAAAACAACAAAGGCCTCTGCTAAGTACATTTGTGGGCTGCAAACTAACAGGCGCATTGTCTCGCTGTCCACCCACCAATGTTAGCCTCTCTGAATAATTAAATTCTTGATTATACACAGTGTAACTCAGGGAAGATCATTATAAATCACCAATATTCTTTTGGGTATTAAACTGGGAAAATATGTGATTGGACAGCGCGATGGCAATGGCGTGCCTGAATTACAATTAACAAGGTACTTATATCTCACGAAATTATACTATACACGTGATGCACATGGGATGTAATCATCACTGCTCCATTCGGAGTCTGGGGTTGCTGCTGCTTTCGTTTTTCTGAGCGGATTAGCATAAAACAAACACCAGCGCTTGTTGTAGTGGTTTATGAATATACTATTTTCATATGTTGAGGTTGCCAGCCTTATATATAACCTCTTAGCAAGGAAACCATGTCACATTCACATGGTATAATAAATGTTTACACTTACCCCAAAGTAACGTTTGGAACACAATCTCCTGGCACAGTTAGAATGGACACAGCAACTTAGGTTAGATGCTTTCAAATCACTATCACAGGTAGGCATAGATTACGAATAGATTATGTCTGAGTTCAGACAGAAATGAATGTGTAATGGGAAAAGTAGATAAGAATAGAGTCACTAATGAAAATTATGGGAAGAAATCTGACTTCTGGAGAGTAAGAAGACTATTTCTCCAGCCTATGGTTTTATTTCAGTCTCTTGTCCGTTCTCTCTGGACAAATAGAATAATTTCTAAGCAGTAAGAACATATATCCCAACATCGAGTGACAGTTATAAGAGAAGATATCCTGACCACAGAAAAGCTTTGTGTTTATTAAACAAATAAATAAAAAAAACAACAACAAAAATTGGAAAATCAGTATGCCTTCAAAATGTCTGAAGGCTAAAAAGAACGGTCAAATTCACCAAACAAAAATATTGGCCAACTCACACCTTACCACACCACTAGGTTCAATCGCACACTCACCTTTGTTCACTCACTCCACACCGACACTCAGTAAGTCCTACACAAATTCAGCTGTTTAGCGGACAAGGGGCCCCCAGTCCTCCGTGATGAAAACGACCTCTCCTGACTTGAGTTAAATTAATCCTGAAAATGTAAGTACTTCCACTTAGAGACCTAACACGGGTCCTTGAGTGTAGTAATCCAATGAATGAGGAGATGACACCCCCCTCGTGGAAATAAGTGTTAAATTACTCCGAGCGCGCACCCACTTTCAAAGGGCACGCGTGAAGGCAACGAATGCGGGGGCGCATATCCAAGCACAATTAATAACCTCCTATGATGAGTGATAAAAAGCCTGGAACCTGCAAGTGCAGAGACTGGAGAATCGTTGGCTTATTCTTCTTGGCTGTAAACTAGCATAATCCACGGTGACAGGGTGTTAATGGGTACGCCAATGTTGCTCACAGGGATGGATGGCGATGGCAACGGCCCGTAGGCACTGTGATGGGCGATAGGAAAATTACTCCACAGGGAACGCCCGTTAGTCTGGGTGACTGACACGCCGGTAGGCCTGCCGTGCGGTCAAACTGTAGTTTTGACTGGTAATGCCGGGCCGAATACATACAATCCAAGGGGCACATTCTAGTAAGTGCCAAAATATAATCCTGAAGAATCGTTAGTGCCTGTAGGAGAGCACAGACAGCGTCAATCGTGACCCGCTCTGAAATATACAGACAAGTCAAGAAATTATATATATCTAGGCCACCGTAGGATACTAAACACTAAATGTTTACAACCGACAGCACCGTCTCTTCTTTCCATCACACAAAAAATATAATTACACACAACATTCAAAACACACTCCACGCTCTCCCCGTTCTCTGATTGCGGGACGGCGTCTAGCGCTTATTCCTAACACAGGTAGCCAGTCATGCTTGAAACTCTGCTTACACTCGTTTTCTATTTCACACACAAGCAATCTGACTCAGGCTAAAAGGCGAGACCAATTTTAGCTACACAAAACAAGAAACATGATATCAAATTGCCTGGCGTGACTAATGCCCTCGTAGCAAATTAATAGCGAAACTCTTTACAGAATTAAATTATTCACATATTAAAAATGAACACAACTGGTCAAATAAAATATACATGTCTGTTCTGTCTTGCATAGAATATATCTCGCTCTCTTGTCTGAAAGAATATCTCTGTCTTATTTCATCTTCTGTCTGGGCCGTGCTTCCAGGCCAAGTTAAAATTGGCAACGCGCTTAATAAAATTATAACTTCCAGACCTCACAGAAATTACTTGCTTTATGAATTAAATATTCAAGATGTACTGAAAGTAACCTGGGGTTAGACTAATATAGCTGTATCTATATTATTAAGCTAACTCCCCCAAAAATAAATTTAACAAAAAATTAAGTGATCTCACCAGCAAGGAATGAATCTCCGCTCGACACTAGTTACAAAACGGCTCTCAACCAAAGTACAAGGTAGCAGCATAAACTCCTTTTGAGACAATGGTCCAAAGTGTTAGAGACTAGCCCTATTGTAGTAAGAAAAATGACAGATGTTCGGTTCGCATTCGTAGACCGTTCAAAATGAAAAGAGAACAAAAGACGTAATACCACGCAAGAGCTACTGTAGTTGCTCCAAACCGAATGAAAGTGGCGTAATGTTAACCCACTCGCCCGTTTCTGCGAGCGACATACGCTCGGCTGGCACCGGGAAGAAATGCCGTGTTTTCCCAAATCAAAGAGACCAGGGTACTAGTAGGTTCCCTGAATGCCGACATGAAAGATCTTTTGACATCATGCCGCTTCCCCGGTGGACACAAAATTAGGAAAAAAACAGCGCAGACCACTCGGGGAAGAGAGGCAGACATTTCTATCAATCCGTCACAATCACTTGGTCTGGGAAATTTTAGTTTTCCTCTTATGACGAGTAATCTGATTCCTTAGGTCTCCAGTCTTTGTATTTAAAAATGCGGGTTTACTTTTAAGTTTCAATGTTGCCCAAATACTCTGTCCTGGTCCTTTTAAGTTTCGAATCTTTGTATTTGAAATGCGGGTTTACTTTTAAGTTTCAAAATTGCCCAAATACTTTGATCTCTTATAATTTTGGAATCTTTTGTCCGATCCTTCTCTCTGGCTCTGGTGAATTGCTAATTTGACGTGGTGATGCTGTCTGATCTGTGACTCCGATTTCGCTAGATTATATTCCCAATTCTCAGTTCAAATCCCAGACTGTACTTTCAGACCAACTTGCCAATGAAAGTTAGTCTATTCCTGTTCTCAAATCAAGCCAATGGAAGCTCTTTAGAACTATATGGGTCGGGGTGTTTAATTTAATTTCCCCCGCGTATTTTAAAATACCAAATTTTAAAATTCCAACGCGTGACCTCTTTCTAACAAGGCAGTAATACTTCCGAGTGCATCTTTATGCAAACTCACAAACAAATCTGTGAACTTATTTCCAGTCTAAATGCTTTCCCACCATATTGTCTCCCCAGACAGATTATCGGTATTATTGATACAAAGATGGCACAGTGGAAACGATTATCTAAGTATCACCAGTCTTCGCACACCCGAGATGGCTTTCTCAGACAGACAGACCGCGAACCCAGGTGGTCACTTGCCTGTTTGTCGCTGGCCCCGGAAATGAGTTACGTCAAAGTCGCTATTCCTCTTCACGTTTACTGTCTGCATCAAAGTTCGCTAGACAACTTAGGTGATAAACGTATTATCCGCTGACCTGTCTAATTAACCTTGTCATACGACGATTCACCGGGCGAAACGTAAACAAGTCTGGGAGCGGATAGAGCAGAATGTAGGTGCATAAAATATGTCAAAGAATAGGACGATCGGTGAGGAAAATGAAGAAAAGAAGTGATACTGCCGGAGAGGACGAAAGTTATAAAAGTGCACAACTGATTCGTCACAACTGTACACCATCAGGACCCGAGGCAGTGTTTCTACTGTTTTCTAAAGTGCGCACACCGTCTTCTTCGGATATGAGGTCGAATTAAATGTCGCCTCTTCTTTCGCTTCCAAGGACTCGGTCTTTACCTTCTTGGCAGGCAGCTGTATCACCTTTATCTGTCTGAGTGATATAACGCTCGAGTAATGCATGTCCTTTTTCGGCATCAGTCTTAGGCTTATTCCTGTCAAGCTTAAAATATTAATAATTGTTGGCTTGTACTGTTCCTATTCATCCTCCGATGTAAGGACCGGAATTTTTGTAGAGTATATTCAGTGCTCACTTGTGCCACAAAGATCTCCCACACTGCGTCCGTGGCTACTCTTGCCAAGCTCTTGGATTTATTGCTGACTCTCTGCTTTTTCTCCTTCATCTCTTCCACCTCTTCATCATTCATTGTCATCCCATTTCGTGATTTACGCCATGACTTTGTCGTTCTTTCCTAGAAAGTGATCAGCTTATAAATGATCAAGCTGGGGATGATGCAATTGTATACACTGAAGGGTTTGTAATCCATGGTGAGAAATCTGGGTGGGGCTTCTCTACTAGAGTAAAGGGCAGAATCGTGGCTGAACATAGCGGGGATTACATGATAACAACCTCCAGCATGAGAATGGAGGTAGAGGCAGCTACTGCAGCCTTAAGGTGGCTGTCTGAGACTTCGTTAATAAGAGCAGTTATTGTATCAGATTCACTGCTTCGGAAGGTCCAAAATGGATGGCTCCGACACGAATGAAAAACCTCCATAGAAACCTCGAATCTGCAGGAACTGGTTGTCATATTGAAATAGTGCAGGAGTGACCGTTTCCCCCCCCCCCCCCCATATCTAGGGGGTTTTTTTGCTACACGAACTCCTGATTCACTATCGCAATTGACACGCGAGCCGTCTGGCAATTAAGCACGGTGGAACACAGCGAAGTGCGCAGCCCGGCGTAATCGTTCTTTGATCCAAGCGTTAACAGTTTCTTTGAAGAATCAAGGGCGATTAGTCTGAGACGTACCTTGGAGTGTTACATTTTCAGGGGAATTAACTTACGTAGCTGATATGCGGCAGGCGGGGAGAATGAAAGACAAGCCAGAGGTTTCCGGTCGGCAGAGACGAAGAAAAAACCTTTCATTCAGGAATCGAACCGAAGATGCGCCCGGCCTTGGCCGTAGGTGCGACTTTCGCATTAAGGAGCGAAAGAACGGCATCTATGGATATATATATCCCGTCTCCCCCAAAGTCATTATCAGTTGCTCAGAGAATTTTCTGAAATAACTAGCTCGATATACTAAGAGTTTTCGTACAAAGTGAATGCTTAGATTCGTGGAGTTGTTTCCATCTTTCTCTGTTTGCGGTAATTTATATACTAGCCCTTAAGTGATTTAGTGTGTTAAAAGTTTTTCATTATATTTCACTGGGATTTTCTGTGTTCAATTGAATAGCGTATTAAATAACATATAGCTAAATTTCTCCAGCTATAAAGTAAATTTAATTACTCGCTATTCCCCATAAAGAGACGCTTTAATTGACTAGTACATACATTAAATAACTAGCTATTATTTACTTATATCAATTTTGTGTAATTTTATAAATGCCTAATGTTCTTATCACGCGTTAAAAGCGATAGGATAAGCTAGACATTTGTGGTTTATAATCTAATTAAATAACGTAGTGGTTAAAGAGGTCTTACCTTAACACGTGTTAGATATAATATTGATATTTTGGTTAAATGTTTATATTTCTTTCCTAGATCTAGGATCAAAACCCCAGCGAACTAGCGGTCTTATGGTCATATGAAATTACGTCATATGAACTTATGTCTTAAGAACTATGGTCGTATGGTCCATTGGTCTTATAAGTGAATAAGCAACCAGAAACTTTATAATATTGTTGAGTCTTCGGGCTATGACCTGTGCGGTCCATTTTCTTCATTTTATGAGAGAGACCAAACTATAACAATAATTGTAAATGTTAACTAGACCAGAACTATACCAGATTTTACCTATATAAATCTCATCAGCCAGACGTGGCAGAATATATTGTCAGCAACATCTGTGTAACTTAACATAGTGTCTCAGCAACCAGAGGCTAGACAACACAGGAAATATATACGTATTATTCCTCCTATGTCGGCGATCACCACGTATGAACCTTACACAAACCAACTGAAGGCAGAGATACAGTATTTATCCAGGAAAAAACATTAAATCACCAACTCCAGCGACTACCGTGAAATTTGCAGTCAGCAACTACGGCTAGTCTGGGGCTGGATTTGGCAAAAATTAATAGGACACTGAACAGTCTTATTACTTATTAGTGTTTATTTCCACGGAATGCCTGCGACAACTATTGGTAAGCGAATATGAATGTGGCCACAGTATGAAGGATTGAATGAACTGTAAGAGAGTAACATAGTTTTCTGTTGTTACTACTATCATACAAATCTTTTTTTCTTTTTGTTCTCATTAACCTGAGTATTTACGTGATAGATTAATTAGGGACTTGTCCTTTGTTTTTTTTACGGACTATTCCATACACTTATTGTTAACTTTTGATCTTTTGGGTTAATTAACCTCTGTTGTGACCTTATTTTCTTTTTCCTTTACTAGAGGGGAGAACCTATTTGATTATTTTTTTCATTTTGTCTGTAACCCATGATCTATTGATGTATATGATTTATGTTGTAAAGTTCTAGTGATAAATAAACTTAATAAACCTTACGTTATCGTGTTGGTCAATCCCTACCCTATCTGTTATCCATAGTTTGTTTTCACGTTTGTGCGTATTTGTCACAGAATTGTGTGCACGTGGGTGCGGTGTAACTTGTATTTTGTATAAGGAGAGAAAGTGCGTCTGATTTTAAATATAGTCTTACAGATAGGCTGGATTAGAGAAATTAGTCAATCCAGAGACTGTCCTTTCTCTTACACTATCACCTCGTGAGAAAAACTATTTCTTACACCTTACTCTCACATAGTTATCACTATTACCTCTGCTCCGACAGGACTATAAACATTTATTACCTATCTGATAAAAAATCTACGACATGGTGTGGATCTAATGTGCTGGTCGTGCAAGGGTACGCGGCAATTATAGAGCTCAAAGGCTAGCTTCAAGGCCGTCCATAGAATGTTCATTAGATATGGATAAGGGAGAGATACTGAGGGCAATTAATTATCGCCTATCAGAGAATGACACTGCAGTCGATAAATCATCAAGGCTAAGATTGTTGGAACGTGGCATCAAAAGTAAAACCACCAGAGATGAACGTATGAGAGGATGCATCCGACATTTATACAACTAGCGCGCAACAGGAACCATTAGCATTCATACCCTTCGACATTTGCTGAGAGAGATGAGCACCTATTGATTTGCCCGGAATGCAATGACGTCGATTCTGATCAACAATAACAATGGCCTAATATTCTCTTAATGTTGTCAATACTTAACTAATATTAATTTGACCCAAAAAAACATTATAATACAGTAAGAAACAGAAGATAGAATATGAAATACAAAAGTGTTGTCAGTTAAATTATTGTTTGACATTCATTATATGTCTTATATGCTTTATTGTTTCATTAAATATAATCTATCTATCTATCTATCTATCTATCTATCTATCTATCTATCTATCTATCTATCTATCTATCTATCTATCTATCTATCTATCTATCTATCTATCTGTCTGTCTGTCTGTCTGTCTGTCTATCCATCTATCTATCTATTTATCTGTTTGTCTATCTCTCTGTCTCTCTGTCTCTCTCACTCTCTCTCTCTCTCTCTCTCTCTCTCTCTCTCTCTCTCTCTCTCACTCACTTATCTTAACTGATGTTATCTAAACCCCAAACAAATATTGCATTTTCTGACTGCTAATTTGTTTATATCTTACAACAGTTAGATACAAATGAGTGGAGAAATTCCCGACAGCCAGTCCTTCCAAGCATGGACGTTTCTGTTTGCAAGTTATTCAATAAATATCGACAGCGACAATGGAACAACACTGACCACTGATGCTAACATCTCGCAAAGCAATTATTTATTTGATAAAATCAATGACTGTGCTAACTGCACCTACTCTAATAATGAATTAGATGAATACACGATACAAGTACTAGAAATTTTTACCAACTGCATTATGATTAATTCTATTTGTATCTTCGGGGTTATTGGGAATTTCATAAACATTGCGGTTTTACGCCAACACGGTTTCCGGGACACAACCAATATCATTCTCATGTCCTTGTCCATATCAGACCTCATGTTTTGTTTCATTGTACCTGTGACCAAAATAAGAAGCATGACCAGGTTGTTCAGCGAGGCCATGTCCATCTCAGTACACACGTTTGTTACAGTCTATCTCTTCATGCCCAAGTACGTGTGTCTAGCTAGCAGCTGCTGTTACGTCTCCATCATTGCAGTAGAGCGTTTTGTTGCGGTGTTCTTTCCCTTCAATGTGTCAAAGATCTTCACGAGGAGGTTCATGAGAAGTCTTGTGGTATCTGTTCCTATCATCACTGGGGGCTCTATGGTCCCGACTTTCTTTGCTTTAACATATGATTGGGTTTTCGATTCGAGATTCAATATTACAGTTGCCATAATGAGGTACACCAAATTCTACATTGTTCACCAAGCGTTCATCGACACATACACATGGGTTGGCCTTAGCAACGGATTTTGTGCTTCAAGTATAACGATTGTCACAACGTGTTGTCTGGCCATAGGGTTCAAGCTGACTCGAGCTGCAATAAAAAGGGAACAGATGACCAGTCGGGCTGCCGGCAATGAAAAGGTGGTCAAAATGTTGGTTACCGTGTGTGTAGTATACATTACTGTTTCAATACCAACCGTCTCCTTGTATTCGTATTTTCAACCTAATTTTATTTTCGTATCCCCGCTGTACGAGCTTGTGGACAATTTTGGCGTACTTCTGAGCAGTATCAACGCTTCTGCTAATTTTGTTGTCTACGTGACCATGTCTGATAAATTTGCCAGGACTTACAAAAAGTTACTGGCTTGCTCAAGCTTCACAGAACGAAAGATGTACCTAAAAGCACAAACATGACAAATTCATGCAGTAAATGATCCCGCTTGGGAAATGCATCTGATGCGCAGGTAAAAAAGAAATATTATTCAAGTCCAAACGCCATAATGTCAAAAGACATTTATTTGTGTTGCATTTAAATATTGTACATAAGCTGCTAACATTTTAAATAAAATCAAATGTAATAAAGAAATTGGGTTTTTTTTCTTCAGCCTTACAGTTATTTCATACATGTCCAATTCTGATTCCTGAGTGCTGAGTGAAACTGAGTGCGTTGTCATTTTTAGATGACTAAGACTTTATTGGCAGACTTTCTTGTTCTAGATGATTAAGACTTTTTTGGGCAGACTTTCTTGTTCTATGTAATTAAGACCTTGTTAGCAGGCTTTCTTGTTCTAGATGATTAAGACTTTGTTGGCAAGCTTTCTTGTTCTAGTAATCAATATTTCCACTGAAAATACAAGAATATGATTATAATTCTTGTGTGCTGAATGAGGATGAGTGAGTGTCATTTTTAGACGAGTATTGCTTTATTTTCTGACTTTCTTGTTCTACGAGGGCTGTCCGGAAAAGAACCGGCCATGTAATATAAATCAATAAATATTTTACATAGCACAATGATGGCTCAGTCCCCCTCAAAGTAGGCTCCTTGGGACATCACACAGTGCTCCCAGCGTTTCTTCCACTGTTTAAAACACTCTGCGAAGGCTTTTTTTTGGAAGCGCCATCAGTTGCGTCGTCGCATTTTCTTTAATCTCATCGACGGTCTGAAATTGTCTACCTTTCAAACATGATTTCAATTTTGGAAACAGCCAAAAGTCGCAGGGTGCCAGGTCTGGGCTATATGGGGGATGAGTTACCTGGTTGATGTTATGTTTCAACAAAAAAATTTGCACTAGATGTGATACATGGGCGGGCGCGTTGTCGTGATGAAGACGCCAATCGCCAGTTGCCCACAACTGTGGTCGTTTTCGTCGTACTGCATTTCTCAACCGACGGAGAACTTTGAGGTAGTACTCCTTATTAATTGTTTGGCCTGAAGGAGCGTAATCGCGATAGATAACACCTTCCCAATCAAAAAACCCAGTCAACATGGTCTTGATCTTGCTACGGGTTTGCCGCGCCTTCTTCGGGCGTGGAGAACCAGGTGACTTCCACTGAGACGACTGAGCCTTCGTTTCTGGATCATAGCAGTAGATCCGCGATTCATCTCCGGTTATGACTGTCTTCATGAAATCTGGGTTATTGGTTGCGGTTTGAAGCAAACCATTAGCAACTGTGGCACGAAGTTCCTTCTGTTCTGGTAGCAGAATCCTGGGTCAGAATCTCGGATACAATAGTTTTTGGAATTCCCAGATCTTTTTCTAGTTCTCGCACTGTCAGTCGCCGATCTTTGTTGATTGCAGCCCGTTCACGTTCAACATTTTCCGGTGTTCTTCTTGTTGCAGGCCTTCCAGAAATGGGATCACATTCAACAGATTCTCGACCATCTTTGAAGCGTTTGTGCTACACCTTTATTTGTGTAGCACTCATTGCATCGTCTCCAAAAGCCTTCTGAATCATCATAATAGTTTCCGTGGAGGAATGTTGAAGCTTGACGCAAAATTTGATGCATTATCTTTGCTCTACTCGTTCAGCCATTTTGAATGCGCCGACCACACAGTGCACGTGCTCACTAAACGGCTTTTAACGGTCTCGCTGACTGGTGCAGCAACGTCAACATCGCACACGTATGTGCATAATAGGCGTCTCTATTTGGCTGCCAAGTTACATCGATGTCGCGCAAACGGTTTTTCTAATATTAATTATGGCCGGTTCTTTTCCGGACAGCTCGTATTAATCTATTATGTCAATATTTCCACTCAATATAAAAGAATATAGTGATTATGATTCTAATGTGCTGAATGAGTATGAGAGCAACTTTTGGATGATCATTTCTTTGCTTGGAGTCCTTCCTATTTCTACTAATCTATCACACCAATATCTTGATTCAGTAGAAGATAGAAGTAAAGTTCTGCAATTCTATATTGACAGCGTAAAAATAAATAAATAAAAATAATAATACATGAGAATAACTTTACACTTCTTGTTATAGAGGCACGTGCAAACATCTGACTGTTCAAAGTGATGGGACATTTCATTGTTACAACTTTGATGGGACTTGCTGTAAGAAAACAACAAGTTAATGAAAGCATTTAGCATTATAAAAAGGTTCTCTTTTACGTGACGAAGATATTTCTCCTCTTATTTTTATTGTTATTTCATTTTTGTGTTAGTTTTTTAATATAAAACGGGACTGATATTAAAACCTGTCATTACCCAACATTTTATATTTGCCTATGTGTCTCGAACAATGTTTGGTTTAACTTTTTATGAAACCGTTACTTGACTCTTAAAGAAAAAAACTACAGTATTTTGGTGCCAACCTTCCAAGGTGCTCTTGATCGGAGGTCATTGTTCAGGTGGCAATGCATTTGAATTAAGTTTATGTTTCATGTTGTCTCAGTTCAATATTTCATAAACCCTTATCAAATTTCCATCAGAACTATACACAATATTAATTACTTAAAAAATATATTTTAACTCCGAAATAACCCTCATATATTCATCCTTTATTCAATTTCCATTAAAACAATACATAACATTACTGTACTTTAAATTTTTTTTTTATTCCAAAAGAACCCAATTCTCCATTTAACATTTCTATATTTTATTAATCCTTATTCAATTTATATTAGAATTATACATAACATCCCCGTACTATAACTTTAAAAAAAATCTTCGAAAGAACCCACTCATAAACTACAACCGACAGAAAAGTCCTTACGCTAACCATGGGAAAACCACCACGTTATTTAAGGGTTAAAATTCTCGCTGAAGTAATTATATTCGTTACTTTTCACCTCCATGCGGAGCAGAGGTCTTTAACAAATGCATGCCATTCTTTCTTATCCAATACCATCTGTTCAAAGTCTTTCCATATCTTCTTCCTAGTTTTCATGTTTGAAACACTTAAAATACTTGCTCTGGATGACTTCTTCATGTTTGTTTGTTTATTTATTTTTGTTTTTGCTTGTGGCACGCCAATTGTGAATGGTGACGTGCCGATTAAATTAATGTGTTTCTTCAAACTACTAGGTCAGCGAACCTTTGCTTAGACCACAGCTCTAATTTGGTCAACTTTCAAGTCAGCTTAAACTTAAGTCATAAAACAAGTGAAAGGAACCCAAAAAATCATGTTTTGGGGGATCCACTTTTATTGTTGTTGCTAAATGCACTTAAAACAGACAATAAATGTTCCGAACATTATATTGTATAACATAAATGTAGACGGCCAATTATCGTGTGTCAGTAATTCTTCTTATTGTTCATACATTTATATTTTAAGGAGGTTCTTCTTTGTGACTGTCTGAATAGGCTTTTCTCAGATGTTATTTCATTTTTTATTTCCGGTTCTCAATGTTCCTAACAAACGGTTCTTTATCAAATGTGAATGCTTCTCCGAAGAATCTGCACCTAGTGTTATGATCATTTTTGCACGCTATATAGGGACTTGTATTTGTATGCTATTTGGCGCGCACAAACGCATCGGTGCGCATGTTTCTATGTCTGGTTGTGAGGACGTGAGTTTGTTTGGAGTAGCAACAAGGCATTGTATACCTAAATAACACATAAGGAAGGGAAACCCGAGGCCTGTAAACAGTAAATTAATATTAGACAAACATAAAGGTATGTTTTCAGGCACTCGTAAGAAATAAAGAAGTAGAACACTTGGACAACAGAAAAACAACAGACGTGAGTGGCTTACCCAGGGTTCGAACCCCGTACCTTCCGTACGACAACTCCGCCTAGCTATTCTGTTGTCCAAGTGTTCTACTTCTTTATTTCTTACGAGTGCCTGAAAACATACCTTTATGTTTGTCTAATATTAATTTACTGTTTACAGGCCTCGGGTTTCCCTTCCTTATGTGTTATTTATGTTCATACAATACCAGAAACCTACCCACTGTTCTATACTATTGTCCTTTAGTCTTCTACTATTTACTGGACCCAGTATCAAGGTCTTTGTCTTGTTTGGACTGACACATACTGTTAATAGGAGAACAACAGAAGTGATTGCGTCATTAAGGGGCTGAGTTGCCCACTGTATACTTCCGGTGTTGTCTTGTGTTTCTTACTGATAAATAGCCAGTAAAGCATCTTTTTTTGGGGATGCCTAGCTGGCCGTGGGGTCAGTGTGATTCGCTTGATAGCTAGGCGGAGTTGTCGTACGGAAGGTACGGGTTCGAACCCTGGGTAAGCCACTCACGTCTGTTGTTTTTCTGTTGTCCAAGTGTTCTACTTCTTTATTTCTTACGAGTGCCTGAAAACATACCTTTATGTTTGTCTAATATTAATTCATTGTATACCTAGAGTCCTTATGGACTAGACGTGTTCTCAGTATTGCATACTAAGGGACTCAATGTGTTTGAGAAGATGCCCAGTGTTTAAGTGGACAAATCGCATATGTACGGATCCTGCGTTTATATATTAACTAGTTGGTAGTGATAATGAATATATCATAGCGTAGCACAGCCCATCAGTTTTCATAGAGTCCCATAGATAATAATAATAAATAATAAATTCTTTAAGCACCAAACACGGCGCATAAGGCAGAAACCAGTGCTCTCCAGGTTGTTCGTTGTGACGCCACTCCTCTTAGCTCTTGCACATTATTTAGGCCCAACGTTCTTCCTTCTCTTATTATTGTTCTTCTGAGTGTTTCTTTTGGTCTTCCTTTTTTCCTCTTACCCTCAGGAACCCAAGTGAGCGCCTGTAGTGGTATTCTGTTGTTTTGCATTCGTAGGACATGACCGATATAAGACCATCGTCTTTTCCTTATATAGTCGGAGACATATTTCTGCCTAGATCTTAGTGTGAATATTTGATCAATACATGATCGTTTCGGCCTGAAACCCGCTTGTTCTTCTCTGATCTTTTCGTCAGCATGCAATTTAAGTCTTTCTAACATCATGCAACATAGATGGACAAGTAATAATTAACATGAACATTATATTTGAATGATATCAGTTCATCATATGAACTGATGGTCCATATGCTTATGGAAATGCAGAGTGTGTGAAGATGATGGATGAACACGTGTCTATTACGTATTGTAATCTTTGGAATAATTATGAAACTGTAAGTCAAGATGGGAATAAATATTAACGTGTACATTACAAGGAATCCGAGTTTATTCCTTAGGTTTGTTTGACTTGGTCAATTTTCGAGTTTAATCGTTACAATCATCTGACATACTAATGCACGTTTTATGATACTCATGTATCATCGGTGCAGCGCCGGATTATTCATTAGGCCGACTAGGCACGGGCCTAGGGCCCCAGGCTTACAACAACAACAACAAAAGCAATGGAAATTTTTTTTTCCAGAAAACGTCCGGGCCCCTAAACAATTTTTTTTTAAATTCAATGCGTTTAATTTTTTTTTTTCCGTTCTAAAATAAATAGTTAACGTTCGGTAATAATCAAATAGTTTTTAAAAAGCAATTGGTTAAAAAAAAAAAAATTTTTTTAGTGCCTTTTAGTGCTTTTTTGTTACACACCTAGTATTATCCAAAACGTTCAAGTTGGCAACACTATCCCAAGTATTAGTTGTTAACGGTTCTGATAAATCCCAAAGCGTGCATTTGTGCAAATGTTTTTTGTTTTTTTTTTTAAATAACGTGATTGATTAAAATTTTAAATGTGCATTATTTATTTACAACGAATCTACGTGTTTATTTATAAAAACCCTCATAGGTCAAACATGACTCAGGAAAAACTAAATTCGCTTGCTTTACTTTGTGTGGAGACGGACATGCTTCGTCGTATCGATTTTGATAACTTAATCAAAGATTTTGCAATTTAAAAAAAATTAAGAAAAGTGGTATTCTAAATATTTTTTTTAATGATTTTCTGATGTTTGAATGGATTTATTATTATTATTTTTTTTTTTACACATTTTTATATAATAATGAAAACATTTATCTGAAATCCATTACTTTTTTTTTCTAGTTTAACCTTTTAAAAGATACTGGAAGGGCCTCAAAAAATCTTAATAGCCTAGGGCCTCTGGAGTTCTTTTTCCGGCCCTGCATGGGTGAGATATTCTCGTCACACCTAGGCTTTTGAGTTTTCCTTACATTCTAGCAAAGTCCTTTAGATTTGCAAATCCGGTTAAGTTGGGTTTTCAAAAGCTCCTTTACGTGCCTGTAGTGAAATGAATCGGTATGACAACACGCTCAAATTCCCCGCTCAAAAACTAGTTAACGTATTTTTAAATCTATAAATAACTACAGTATTTGAAATTTGTCTGAGGGCCCAGTCAAATTTACCGCCAACAATTTCTCTAGTATATTTGAATTTGTCTAGGAAACAAGTCAAAAGTTACCGCACACCCAAAATTTATCTAAGAGCATAGTACCAATTTAACAACCAATCAAATCGTTTCCTTTTCTTGTAGTGATAAGAAAATTTTGGTTGACGTGGAAATAATGCCTATTTTGTGTTTTTGACCGAACGTAGATAATTTATTTCTTAATAACTAAAGATAATTAAAATGAAAGGGATATCTCGAATTATAGCGCTGACATTGCTTAATAGCTAAACATAAAGATTCCCTCATAATAAAATTATATTAACTTAGAAAAATTTAATTTAGTGATATTTTCACATCAGGGTAATGCCCAATTTAATTACTTAAAAATTACCCAGATTGAAATTCCAAGGAATAACTAAGGGAAAACTACGAGGGGCGTTCAGAAAGTAATGCACCACATCGTTTTTCTCAGCAAATAATGATGATAGAAGTATGACATTTTGTACACTTCAAAAACGGCATGTGCCAATTGTGTGCACCAAATTGCACTGCAACCGGCCAAATAATACGGCTGCCCTAAACCGTTTAAATGGGGCTTGTTAGCAACTTGCGTTATAAACAGCGAATTGTGATATAATTTCTCTTTGCAGAGAATGAAACTGTTGTGAATATTCACAAGCGTCTATGTGATGTGTATGGAAGTTTTGCAGTCGACAGGAGTACAGTCAGTCGCTGGGTTCAGAGAATTAAAGAATCAGGAAGTGGAGATGCGGATCTGCTTGATCGGCCGCGCTGTGGACGTCCTCCCACAGCCACCAAAGCAGAAATGTTGAAATGCGCTGAGGGCATTATTCTTACTGATAGGCGAATCACTACTCATCAGTTGGCCTTACAGCTGTCAGTCAGCATTGGTAGTGCAAATGCAGTTATAAAAACTCTCGGATTTTCTAAGGTTTGCGCAATATGGGTTCCTCGAAGTCTCACAAATGACCACCGATTGCAAAGGAAAGCAATTTCTTCTGAATTGTTGGAGCGTTTCAATGCAGATGGAGAGAACTTTATGGCTAAGATCGTTACAGGTGACGAAACCTGGGCACATCATTTTGAACCTGAGACAAAAAGACAGTCAATGGAGTGGCATCATCCGCAATCACCAAGAAGAAAGAAATTCAAGACAATTCCTTCAGCTGGAAAGGTCATGATCACTGTCTTTTTGGGACATTGAAGGTGTGATTCTTGTGGACGTTATGCCAAGAGGAGAGACAATCAATTCGCAAGCTTACATTAAGACATTGAAAAAACTCAATCAACGTTTTCGCAGAGTTCGGCCGCACAAGAATCCAGCAGACCTTCTTCTCCTTCACGACAATGCGCGCTCTCACACAAGTCTGGCAACACGGGAAGCAATCACCAAATTGGGTTGGACTGTACTACCCCATCCACCATATAGTCCGGATTTGGCACCCTCTGATTTTCATCTATTTGGTCCACTTAAAAATGCACTCCATGGGACAAGGTTTGAAGATGATGAAGGAGTGATTCATGCAGCGAAGAAATGGCTACATGATCAAGACAAAATCTGGTACGGGCTAGGAATGTATGCACTTGTTTCGCGCTGACATAAAGTCGTACAAGTTGATGGGGATAATGTTGAATAATACCGATGTTTACATGACATATCCATGTATATTGTGTATAAATTTCATGCTTTTTTAATAAACAGCTCCTGAGAAAAACGATGTGGTGCATTACTTTCTGAACGCCCCTCGTATATAGAACGATAGAGAGAAATTGGCCATTTAATTATCACTTTTGATAATTAAAATTGGTCCACAAATAACTAAAAAAATATATATAGTAGATTCAAATTTGGTCAGATTATACAAACACGCTTAGAACCGCAATAGTCTCAAGTCTCAAAAATTAACTTTTTGACTTTCCTCTGATTGGTAGGGTGTAGATCTATAAATAGAACAACCGCTTGTAGTTTTCCGCCATTGAATCATAAAACCACGCCGAGCTGACGTATCCTAAAAGACAGTAAGACCAAGCCTTTGCCGTTTGAACTGAAAGAGCAGTGCTAAGAACCCTTTTACGGCCAGTCAGCTTGTGTGTGTGTGAACTTATTTACCTGAGGGTTATATCACGAAGTTACCTCGTGGCTGCATTAAAGTGAGAAGAGGAGCGTGTGGGAGTTGAGAGCTCCATTTAAAGCCTGGAGATAGACCCCATCTTCTCAGCCAGGAGTCACAAAGTTGGTGATCCTGACTACTATTGAAAGAACAGCAGCAGCAACAGTCTAAAGTTAAGTCCTTTAAGAAGGCAATGTCAGTTCATCCAAACTCATTCACCCAAGAAAACTTAAACACCGTTGTGTGATGAGAGTATCAGACCTTACAGTGTAGGACTAGTAGCAGTATCAATATTAGGAACAGGAACTGTGTGTGTAGTCATTCCAGTGACCCCTTTATGGAAATGGAACAGATTTTCCACAATATTTATTTTATTATGTAAATAAGCATTTTCTTGATTTTGAGAATTCCTGACCAAAAAGATTGAGGTTCAGGATAATTAAATTGTACATAAACTTTCATACAGCCTTGCTTAACTAATTTTGTTAAAGTTGAAGTTCTGTTTGAAATAAATCATTAATTATATTAAATACATTCCCCTAGACCCGTAGCTAAATCAATTTGGGATCAGAAGAGGTAGTGGTTAGGGACTCAGAGTTCATCATCATCATCTTCTCTGAGAACTTACATAGCTTGACCGCACTTTGATATCTATACACCCTTGCTCTTTTCAGAGAAGGGGGTATTACTTATAAGACCAGTCTCTTATCTGGCACTATCCTGGTATCATCTGATACACTTATTTGTCCAGGATAGCCCATCTTTTAATAACATCAAAACCTCTTATGACAGTGCCGTAATCCATCCTTTTCTGCGTTCGCTGCTTCGGCCATGGCTCTTCTGTTTCCTAGTTTATTCTCTTTGTTTTTGTCGTCTGCTCTTTTGTAGTGTATTCCTATGTCTTGCTTCCCTGGTTCCAAATTCAAAGTGACACTGATGGTATATAATATCGCCATAGATTTCCAGCTTTCTTTCCACGTTTTCTTTTTAGAGCCAGTGTCGTATCAAGAGTTGCCAATATTGATTTCGCACTGGCAAGTAGAAATTAATGGCGTCTCTTTTCCTGCCCAAGCCGTGCGTACGATCATTGTCAGGCACATTAGCTTGAATATTCTCAACGCTGTAGACTGAATCCGGTCTGAAATCGTCAAACGTTCTTTCTCTGACAACAGTGCACTGTTGATCGATGGGTAAAGAATTTTCCAAACTCCTTTTTCACCATGAGAATTTTCATGCCTTTATTGTGTATACAATTTCCTACTACTTACATAAACCAGCCGTCGTTCAGAAATCAAAGTATGTTTAGCTAACCTGCAGCTCCAATAGGTCACATGTTGATTCTTCATTCTGCCCTCGTCTCTCCTTTTTTTTTAGAATCCTTTGACCATTTTCACTTTGTGTTTTGCGAAGCAGATATATTTACGGCTTATGGGGTACCAACCGGGTGAGTCGATTTTTAATCTTCCCTGTGGCTTCTATCGATGGATAGGACACACACTGAGGAGACCTGTTGATAGCATTACAAGACAGCCCTTGTTCTGGAACCCCCAAGGCAAGATAGGCAGAAGTAGACCAATAAGCACATGGAGAAGAGAGCTGGAAACAGAGGTGAAAATGATGAAGAGAACGTGGATAGAACTTGAGATGATAGAACGTGTCAGGAGGGCATGTGTTCGTTGAAGGCCTATGCTCCTTGAGGAGCAGAGGGTTAAGACATATGAATGTGGCATCTGTCGCTCCAGAAGTCAATGCATTAAATTGACAAAAATAAGTAAACCAAACGACAGCATGGAACTACAGGCAACAAGACCCATGAACACTAAAATGTAAAGACATATATCACAAAGTATATTACTTCATAAACAAATAAGTAACAATGAAACACCTTAATAACAAATGCTAATATTTGCACCCTGGCAGAAACTACACAAGAACAAAAAAAATACAATATGCTATCTAGAATAAAGAGCATTATATGCTCAACTATAGCCAACATAGGGTTGAACAGGAGTATATATGCATAAGAAAGACCAGACCAAGGACCGTAAGGAAGAATTAATGTTTTGTTTTTTGCTATCTCTTCCCCTCCCCCCTTTTTTTTTTTTTTTTTTTTTTTTGCATATACTGTATTTGCATCAGTTGGCGACCCATGTACCAAAATTGACAAGTAAAAATTGATTATATGCATTCAGCCGAAGGCATGCCGCTCAAAACTTTAAGTAAGGGAAACGTTAGGGACGCTACCTTTTCAGTGTTTTCCCCGACCACATGTTTGATCGTGACCCATAGGTTAAGTAAGAATTAATGTTTTAAACAATACGGTGTACGTGATAACATTAAACTACATTACAAATCCACTCAGAAATAATAAAAACTGCATGCTATTATTACTGTAAGCACACGGCGATAGTTATTGCCTTGTTTGCATTTACTGGCACAAGAGAAAAAAGTAGTGAGAAGCGCTGCACTGTAACCTTCACACGTTTGTGTCAGGACGGGGTCCCGATAACGGGGAACACACAGTAGAACTGCTGCGTGGTGCAGTGATAAAAGGCGACTAGAGAGCACTAGCGCAGCTGGGGATGGGTGTAAGGAGAGCGGCCACCCTCTGAACACAATCTCTAAAAGTGGCATTTTAAAAATCTATTTATTAATTTTTTTACGCTCACCTACACAAGCACGCGTACTCGTAGGAATTATTTTCTGCAGTATAATCAAATTCTGAACACTATGAATAATTTACAATGGCTCTCTGTTTCATTACTACTTGGTGCAGGGACTGTTTTCGCTTCTCTTCCAATTTTTTATAAAGTGGCACCTGTTCACTAAATCAAATTTGGAGCATTTTAGCACTTCCAACCTGGCTGTCGCCTTGGGTTAAACCAGTACAGAAATTTAAATATATATATATATATAAAGTCTTATACAGCATTCCCCCGATCTTACTCTGTTCGACTGGCAATTTTTCAATGTAACGCTGTTTCTATTTTATGCCATTTGCCCGTTATAAGCTTAAACAATTCTATCTTAATCATCATCATCATAACCCTCCACTCCCAAAGGAGCATAGGCCTTCAACAAACACATGCCAAGTCCTCCTGTCACGTGCCACTCTCCTCTCAGAAACCGAGTGTCATGTTTTTTTTTTTAGCTCGTGGTCAAAGAACTCTAAGAAAGATGCCGCCTCCCGCGACAGAAAGTCCGGGACGCGTCAAAGATTTCTTCAGCCAACATTAAAGAAGGGGAGTGAACCTGTCCTGATTTAAAATGACAGGCCAGTTACCCCACTTTCCAATTACAGGAAGCCGAAAAGAAATGAAATGGCGGGCCAAAAGTTAAAAAAAGAATTTAGGGGGTTGCCTAAGCTCCACCCTCGGGTCAAAGTTTTAAACCCAGCGTCACTGGGGGAAGGGTGTCATGTAAAATAGTCAGGGTGTTGCCTTGTACCAGGTTTTTCTCAGCGCAAACCTATCCATTTTAAATGATGGACGCTGTCACGGGATTTCCTCCCTTTGCTCTGCAGTGATGGTCCAACATTGGCCAAAATTCATTTTTGCTATGAATAAAATCCACGCAATTCGCTGTCTGTGTACTGACATTTTAGCCACGCCTATTTTTTCTGTCTTTCTTGCGCTAACGAGTTGTTTACCTATTATTCGCATCATGCCCGGTAATAGGGGGGCGAACTGGTCTGTTTAACAGAATTCTCACGCGAGCCGACATGTAAATCATCGGGAAGTGACAGGAGGCACGTGATGAAACTGATCAGACCCGGTAGCAACTTCAAGGGCGATTATAATATTTCCCGGTCATCTTTGATGTCCGACATTTTCAGGGGAATTAAGTATTTGATCTAAAAAAGGGGAGATAATCAAAGCCGCTTCGCTCGCAAGAGACGGTTCTCTGATGCCATTCGGCATAGCGAGTGAGTGGACCGTAGAATCTTTTTATCTCGTTAAGCCAGCTCACGGATTTCTTCTGAAACGTCCAAGGTGTGACTTTTGCCATCTTTCACAGAGATCACACACAATTTGTATATATACTGGCTGCATTTTAAGTCAGTTATCAAGCCTCTAAAGAAATTTTGGATAATCTACTGATGTCAAAGTCATTTGAGGCTGGCAACTTCAGCGTATAGAATGATGATTCATGAAGCACCACTGCAAGGGCTGGTGATTGCTTTATTGATAGTTTCGTAAAGAGAACTAAAATCATAAAGTAGTTCCAGGTTCTCTATGGAGCAGGGAGGGAAAGATGAAAAAAATGATGTACATTCTAAGAATAATACTTACAGTTTCAAAGTTTTTCACTCAGTGTAAATGTAAACGAAAAAAAACATATTCATGTTAAAATTAATAGACGTTTCAAACTTTTCCACAAGTATAATGTAAATGAAACATAAATGAATTTATATTGTGAACACTTTTCAAACAGTAGAGATGAAAATGTAAAACATATTATATCTGTACGTTTAATCTCTTCATTTAAATGTAATGTAAAGCTAAAGCTATTCAGTTTAATTTTCTCGTAGAATCTTTTTATCTCGTTAAGCCAGCTCACGGATTTCTCCTGAAACGTCCAAGATGTGACTTTTGCCATCTTTCAAAGAGATCACACAAAATTTGTATATATACTGGTTGCATTTTAAGTCAGTTACCAAGCCTCTAAAGAAATTTTGGATAATCTACTGATGTCAAAGTCATTTGAGGCTGGCAACTTCAGCGTATAGAATGATGATTCATGAAGCACCACTGCAAGGGCTGGTGATTGCTTTATTGATAGTTTCGTAAAGAGAACTAAAAGCATAAAGTAATTCCAGGTTCTCTATGGAGCACGGAGGGAAAGATGAAAGAAATGTATCTACTGAGGGTCTTTAAATGTACCTACCTTTCGCTCAAGACTACTCTTGACAGAGATGTAAATAGAAGAATGATGCTTCTATGCCAGGGAGCCTCATAGGATTTTAAGAAATCAAGCACAACAGCTGAGGTCATCTAGGCCGTCATGAACCTATTATCCTCCCAGGCTGTCTATGAGGAAAAGAGAATTTGGTTCGTTTGGTGACCCCCTAACTGAATTAATTCAGTAAAATATTGCTTCAATATCTTTGTTGATATGTATTTAAAATGACTGAGACATAAGGGTGCAGTTCACTCAACATTATTAAATCAACTATAAATTTGTAAAGATAACAAATTTAATAATCAATTATAGTTAACAAAGACAAAATAAATAAAAGTATTAATAGAACAAAAAATTAGCCTTTAAGCATTCATCCCAGGTGATGATATGGTTAGTGTTTTTTTGTTCTGTTTTTTTGTTTGTTTTTTTTTTTTTACTGTTTTTTAAAACAAAATTATAAGAGTTAGTTTTGCCGCTCTGTATTGGTACTTACCTGCCAATATGGTTTCACTTGGCTTCTGCTCTAGCCCATGTTATCATCACTAATTCCTCAAAGATGTTTGTATCTACCCCGTGTTTTCCAAACACGAAGATAAATCCGCCGGAAACATTACATCACTGTCCATATTTAAATGGTGTACCAAGATTTGTCATCTTTCGACACTTCAGTGAATGTTGCCCTTTTTGGGGCACGACATGTTTGCTCTTAGCAGCTTATCAAAATGCCATGTGGTATTTTTCAGCTACTGCCCGCATATCCAATGTTGGTCAGGTCCCTTTCTAGACAGAGTCGGGGACAACAATAAAAATGTTCTCATGGTCCAAATAGTAAATACGATGCCGAAGATGGGCATGCACTACTCGACCGTTATATTACTCAGACAGATAAAGGGGATTAAGCTGCCCACCAAGAAATTAGAGAGCATGTGCTGGAAAGCTACATAAGAGGCGATATATATTTCGACCTCATATCCGAAGAAGACGTTGTGTGAACTATAGAAACCTGTAGAAACACTCTCCCGGGTCCTGATGGTGTACAGTATCACCAAATAAAACAGCTCCATGACACAGGCATTAAGAATGTGGTGAGTGATTTCAACACCCGCATACAGAATGTTGAAGTGCTGGAAGACTGGCTACATAGTTACTTACGGTCACTTCCTAAAACTGGTAAAGACCACAAACTTCTCAGCAGCCATATAATTATCACACTGCAGAATGTCTACGGTAAATCACTAGAAAAGATCGTAGCGAGAAAAATAATGAACCATCTCTGGGAAACTATAGGCCCATGAAAGTAACATAAGGTGGTGCTGGAACACACTTGCTTATGATGTGTGCGAGAAGTTCCAAGGTAAACGAGAAACAGTTGCTGTAGCAATTGATTTAGCAGTAGTTTATAACAGTGTGAGCTTTGAAACTTTAATGAACTGTGTAATGGCTTGCGGTGTTGACCTTTGCTAACAAGATGGATTGCGGCTGCCTTAACTGAGAGATTAATTGCATTTGCTTGGGAACATGGACATCAGAACCAATGCGCATTTGCCCTGGACTACCCCAGGGTTATCCACTATCACCGGTGCTGTTTAACATCTACACAGCAAAAGTAGCCAATGTTCAGCTAACTAGACTGGGACGAACATTGACTTTTGCAGATGACATACTCATTTAAAGAAATGGCTCTGGCCGAAGGGAAATGGTTAATATTATACACGGGACACTACGTGAAGTGTTTAAATGGTGCAAGGAAACTGGCTTTAAAGTCAATCCCAACAAGGTCTGCGTGATGTGGTTGTGACGGGTTTGATAGAAATGACTGCCCGCCTGTCTGATGTTGCGTCAGGCTGACCTGTCTATTTTCTGTCCATCTAAGTTCTCCGCCCACTTTTCTGTAATTTTGTCTCTTTCTGTTCGTATTTCGGTCAGTATACATGTCAATCACTATAGACACTATCTACGCCTGTCTCCCGCACGCGCAAGGGGTGGGTGATCAAACAAATCTTTCTTGTTGGTCTCCAAGAAAACGTAGTACTTCCCTGGTCCTCTTTGATTTGGGAAACCCAGGGGAATTCCTTCGTTCTTTCATCTGGTGACAGCGCTGATCGCGGACAGAGCGCCGTTCGCATAAACGCGCGTTCGGGTACTAGTTGCATATTCTTACGTCATCTCTTTCCTTGTCTTAGTGAAGCTGGAGAAAACTTTTCGTTTTGCTTACGTAGATTTATGTTTAAACTGGAGACGATCAGAAGCGCTCTTGCGTATGATTATGTGTTTTGTTCTCTTCTTCATCTGGAAGGTCCGCTAATGCGAACCGAACACCTGCCATCTGTCTATTACTATTTAAAACCCATATGTCTGTCCCTCTTGATTAGTGCACTTCAAGAATTCTAGCTACGGATACTTAATACCTCCTGTTGATAGCAATCGGTCATTTCTACCGTACGGAGATAATTCCTTGAAGCTGGTAACATCGATATAAATTTCTTAGAGTAATTTGGGATGCTAGCATATTATTAATATATATGAACATAGTCTAAATCCCGGGTTACTAATTCTATTTTCTATAATTAATAGTAACTTTTGTGGGGCCGGAATAAACACATAACGAGAAAATATTATGGAGGTGTTTTTCAGACACTGAGGGAAAGATAGACTGTAGATGACATAAGGGATATATATATACATATATATAAGTATATTATTTCCTTTTGACTAATTGTTCTCTTCTATGTGTACACTGTAATTCCGTATTGAGTGTTCGATATCAGTTAGCCATTAATATTAGTCGCTGTTAATTTTGAACACGCCTGTCTATTTCAAAGCATGTTTTTTGTTTTGGAGTGACTAATCTGACCTCGCTTGAATATCGGTCAGATTGTGTGTGAGTCACGCTTGACCGCCCACCTGCGTTATCAATAAACGCGAGGCATGGTTTCTCGGGGTTTCGCCCGAGAGAGGGAGAGAGAGAGAGTTGGGCGGGCAAGGCGTATAGATATCGACGTGAAGTGTATTCGTTCGTCAAGATAAAAGAAAGAGAGTGTGCATGTATGTGAAGTCGTGTGTATAATTTTGAGCGTTCTGTGTGAGAAGATATGTAAATATTTTTGACTGTCCTTATTTTTCCAGACGCTAGTCAAAAGAAAAGTGGACTGTGTTCTCTTTTCGACGGCCTCAACTAGAGTCTTCAAAGTCGCTTTGAGCCGTTTTATTTCTTTAAGAAGCTGCCATCGATTTTATCTTGGCCTTCACGTTATCAGCCATAATTTTCCCGGCTGACGGCTTAAAGTCAATCAACTCAGCGAGCGGGCATCCGTGGATTTGTTCTACCGCCCTTGCAAGCCGCAGCGCCAACGGGCTGTTACAGATTTGCCACCCATTCATCTGGGCAATATTGGTGAAGCCCTTTACACCCCGTCGCTGTGGATATTTCTCACAGACCCTCCAGAAGAAAACAACGATTGCTAGCCTCTACAAGGTCTCACAGAACGCGTTGATGATCCGCGAGTTTGGAGTATTATTTCTGTGCTGGATTTTTGCACTACACTTAGCCGCCTTGTTCACTTGTGTTTTACGGAAGTAGGTGTGAGTTGGTAGTTATGTGACACGGTGTTCCCCAGGAGCTTAACTTCTTATCAAATTGGATTATTAAAGCGTAATGGAACAGTGTGGGTCCCTAAGTAGGAGTCTTTGCATTTTCTGGATTTATTATTCAACAAGGCAGAAACGGCCGTCTACCTCCAGACTGGGAGCCCCTGTCAGGATAACAGCAGATTTTGATCAGGACTCTTTATCTGTTAGGAAGAGTGAGCGTAGAGTGATCGAATGTTAAGGTGTGTATGAATGAATCTATGAGTGAGGTAGAGGACGGTGGCCACAATTTCTTCTTTTTTTGGGGGGGGAGGGGGGGGGAATTAAATGGTTTTGGTTTCTTGTCGTGTAGCCTTCAGACACTGTTTTTTTTTTTTTTTTTTTTTTTTGTGAAGGTCTACACCTTTTATTATTTATGATTTGTGTGATGCTGTGTGTCGTATATCGTTCGTTTAATAAAAACAACAAAACCTCATCTTGTGCTGGTCAGAACATCTTTTCTATCTGTCATTGGTGTAGTATTCATATATCCCTTACTGTGTATTAGACTTAAGTCTTTTATTAACATTAACAAATAAATTGTCACAGTTTGCAGATGATGTTGCTATATGGAGGACTGGGAGACATCTGCCAAAATTATATAAGGATCTACAGAAGCAAATAAATAAAGTATGTAAATGGATGACAAAATGGAGTTTTCAGCTGAATACAAATAAAACATTGGGATTGATCTTCAGTAAAGGTAGTGTTGTTAAAAATAAAGTTATAGACATAAATATCCAAGGGCAAACATTAATACAGTGCAAACCACTCGATATCTAGGAATGATTTTGCACCAACAGCTGAACTGTAATAAACACATAGATAAACTAGTGGAGTCTTGCAGAGGATTGACTAACTTATTAAGATATTTGAAAGGTAATGGATGGGGTGCAAGCACTAAGACAATGCTCACTTTTTATAAATCTTTTATTAGAGGAAAAATAGATTATGGAAGTATAATATATGACTCTGCTGCACACAGTAACAAGATTAAATTAGACAGAATTCAGCATCAGGCTTTATGTACAATATCAGGTGCAATCAGATCAACATCAATGGGAGTTATAGAGGTGGCTTTAGGAATTATACCTTTAGAATTACGGAGAAAGGAGTTAAGGCTTAATTACATGAACAAAGTTATGTTAGATAAGTCTCACCCAGCACATACAGCTTTTACCAGATGCCAACTAACAACTCAGGCCAGTCCAATGAATACCACTAGATATCCTACAGGATGGAAGTGTATGGAGGAAATTGTCCATCTTGGTACATTAATTACATCAATTAATAACAGTTGTGAATACAAGCCAGTGATTCCGCCCTGGGAGATCAAAAAACCAGTCACGGACTACCACCTAGCAGAAATACTTAAGAAAACAAATAATATAGAAAATATTAAAAACACAGCCAATAAATATATATACAACAAATATCAAAAGACAGCATTACTGTGTACACAGATGGATCCAAGGGAGAGGATGGCAAATTGGGGATAGAAATAATAGTTAAAACAAAACAAAAAACACACACACACACCCACACAAATAGTAATACGTCTTACAAGGAGAAGGACAAGAAAAACCTACGTTGCGGCCACAAGACCTTCGTCATGGACAGACAAACAAGAGACAGGAGGGAAAGAAAATGAGAATTAAGTAGAGAACATGAAACTATAAAAATAAGAGGAAAAAACTCCCTTAATATTAAGTCCAGTCACATGGGAAGCAAGATGGCTGCCACTAAACCGGAAAGAGGAAGTTGATAGTACATTAAAAATAAGAAATAATGAAAACAAGGACTGGAAAAGAGTGAGAAAAAAGTAATCAATAAATAATAAATAAAATAAAATAAATAAATAAAATATAAATAACTAAATAATAATAATAAATAAATTTAAAACAAATAAATAAATAAAAATAAAAAATAAATAAAATAAAAAATAATAAAGGAAAAAAATTATTTAAAAAAAAAAAAAATTTTTTAAATATTAAATAAACAAAACAAAATAACAAAAAAAAAAAAAAAAAAAAAAAACGTAATAATAAGTAAATAAATAAATAAATTAAATTATTAAATTAAAAAAATGGTAATTTAAAAAAATCGCATCAAAGTAGAAAGTCATAATACAACTGGGACTCGATAGAGAAAGGCGTCTCAGACAAAAGAATGTTGGGTATTCAAACCGTGTGGTTTGAGGCAACCCATAAGATGGATGAGGCGTTGTTCCTGGCGAAACCGACTGTTGGCGTCCGAGGAACAGTATCTGATGGCTGTCACCTGGATGTCAGTGGCACCGTGGTGGTCAGGGCCATTGAAGTGGATGGCCACAGGTGTGGAATTAAACTGAGAGATGTCATAGAGGTGTCTGCAGAATCGGTAGCCCAGTCGTGTGCCTGTTTGGCAGATGTACGTAATGGTGCAACGTTTGCATATAATAGCATAAATGACGTTGCGTGACTCACATGTGAAGCCATGGGTGATGGTGAACTTGGCGTTAGGGAACGAGACTGAACGTGATTCGATTACATACTGACATGTCTTACATCGTGTACGGTTACATGGCTTGGTTCCAAAGTGGCCATCGTTGATGGTTTTCAAACGGCTGTGGACTAGGAGGTCCCTCAAATTTTTGTCCCGTCTATATGCCAGCAAGGGTGGCTCACTAAATGCTTCCCGCGCCACTGGGTCAGCTTGGAGGAGAGGTAGGTGGCGATACAGGATCCTTTTGACAGCAGTGCTGTGAGGGTGATAGGTCATTATTAACTTGACTCTATCAGAGGAGGTTTTTTGGCGGGGTTTGAGGGCCTCTAGACGTGAGATAGGGAGAACACGTTCTAAGGCAGAGGTAAGAACATCTTCTGGATACTGTCTGTTACGGAAGAAGTCCAACATTTCTTGTGCTCGGCATAGAAAGTTGTCATCATCTTGGCATAACCGACGGAGGCGGAGAAGTTGTGAGAAAGGCAAGGAGTCCCGACAAGCCGGATGATGAGAGGAAGTATAAAGGAGGTAACTGTGTGCATCGGTGGGTTTGTAGTACACCGAAGTGGTGAGGTGGGGGGGGGAGTGATAGTGACAACAATGTCAAGGAAATTAACAGAGACAGTGGAGATGTGAGAGGTGAATTGGATCGCAGGGTGGAAGTTGTTAATGAAATTAATGAACCTAGATAGGTCAACCTCTGGCATATCGGTGAGACCTATGCCATCATCGATGTATCTATGATACATCAATGGAAAAGGTCCAGGATACTGCAGCCACACCTGATACTCCAGGTAGCCCATGAAGAGGCAGGCATAACTGGGACCCATCTTGGTGCCCATGGCAACTCCACTTATTTGGTCAAAGAACTGTCCATTGAACTCAAAGGAATTGAGTCGAAGGACCAGTTCTGCAAGGCGCAGGAGAGTCTCTGTGGCGATAGAGGGGTACGTGCGCTGGTCCAGGAAAAACCGGAGAGCTCGGAGACCATCAGAGTGAGGAATGGAAGTGTAAAGTGAGCAAACATCTAACAGAAATAAACGGTAGGTACGGTCTGGAGAAAGCTGAATAGAGGAAAAAGTAGTAAGAGCATGGTTTGTGTCCTTTAAGAAGGAAGGAAGCTGCTCTACAATAGGCTGGAAGATGCCGTCGAGGAAGTCTGATATACGTTCGGTAGGGCAGGCACACACAGAGACAATGGGTCTCCCAGGGTTGGAGGGTTTATGAATTTTGGGAAGCATATAAAACACAGGCTTGCCCAGACCACTATTGTCAATACGGAGATGAGAAGCGCTAGAAGGTAAGGACTTGTTGGCGATAAGACTTTTGATGGTGTCATGGACCAGACGATTGTTGAGGACTGTCGCATCATTGTCACGGCGCTGGTAGAAGGAGCTGTTGGTGAGCTGCTTATTACCTTCTTGGAGGTACAGGTCCTTGCGCCATACCACAATGGCACCTCCTTTGTCAGCCGGTTTGATAACAATGTCATCTATGCGGCGGAGCTTAGAGAGGGCATGAGACTCATCAGAAGAAAGGTTTGAATAACGCAGGCGTTGAGGTTGGAGCTGCTGAATGTCGTGTAGGGTATTCTGAATATATAAATCCAGAGCGTGGGAAGCCCCAGGAGAGGGTGTAAAATGTTTATTCTTGGGAGGAGCAAAGCGTGCAAAGGCATCATCTGATTCAGCCTGCGATCTCTGAGGACCATCACTGTTGCGGAAATGGAGCTGAAGTCGCAGACGGCGATGAAACCGATGGACATCTTGGAGGAGATTGTACTGATCAGAGGATGGTTGGAGAGGGACAAAGTGCAAGCCCTTGCTGAGGACTGAAAGCTCTCCCTCAGAGAGGGCAAGATCAAAGGGAATACAAACAACCTGGGAACGAGATGGAGTAGAGGAGGCAGGGACAATCTCAGGGGTAGGACAGAGGTGGGAAAGTGTGTCCTTTTTCTGGGTGGATAAATATATATTCCAATATGGAAAATGGCAAAAGAATATAGCATCACGGAAAATACATCCATTTTCACTGCAGAGATGGTGGCAATACTAAAAGCACTAGAAATATTCTCTAATAACCCTCCCAAAAAACTAACAGTTTTAACTGACTCTCTTTCATCAATTAAAGCACTTAGAAACTTACGAGAATGTAGTAGACCTGATATAGCAGAGGAGATATTTCTGGCTACTACATACTTATATTCCAGAGGATGTTCAGTCTTAATTGCTTGGATACCTTCACATGTTGGCATAGAAGGAAATGAAAAGGCAGATAAAGAAGCCAAGAAAGGTAGATCTGATAAAAATCTAATAAATGTAGGAACGAGTAAATCAGAGATTAAGAGCTTAATTAAAGATTTAATAACAGATGAATGGAAAGCAGGTGGGATAAAAATCTGAAAGGAAGACATGCATATAAGATGTTCAAGGCTCCAACAAGAAAATGTCAGATATCTAGGGAATTGAAAATTCCCAGTAATAAGAAGCTTCTCAGACTACACCTGGGAAAAGGCTATTTCAGAATAGAAGAACCTTACTGTGCAGGATGTCTTCAAGACAATAATATAGAACATTTCTTGTTAAAATGTAAGAGGTATGAACATATGAGAATACCAATATTACATTATTTGCAAGCATCCAACTTACCTATAAAAATAGGAGGTGTTAAGAATAGACAGACCTAGGGAACTGCATAATATAGTCAAACAATATTTAACACGAACAAATGTTAATATATAGTGGCTGGGAATGTGAATGTCTGATGCTGTTCTTACAATGCATATGACTTTTAACAGATGAAAGTCAATTAGATATCTGTTAAAGTCAGTTATATAACTGGAACCACCAGGCCTTTACACCCCTCAACTTTAATTTTATTCTTGTTCAGAGTTTCTTCTTGATTTTATTTTTTTTTTTATAGGTTTTTTTGTTTATTTATTTTTTTTACCGTATGAGCACAATTGTGATTGTCCCTATTTACAATGATTTGACAAATGTAATGTCACTTTCTCATATCGGCAGTTGTTCATATTATTTGGAATTGAAAACAATATATATCCTAATTATAACCCATCAGAGGTTGAACGGGATATTTTTCTTCATTAATTTAAAAAAAAAAATAAATAAATAACATTGGAGGGCGGGAAAAGATTGCCCCATTAAAAGTTAGTCATCAGGTAGACTGAAGACCGTACGGCTGCTACCCTTCAGTAGGCATATCTTCTCCCAGTAATTTCCACCAGTGACTATATTTCTACCTATTCACACCCTCTCTTCCATAGTCTGTCTGGCCTCAGACAGAATCTATCTCTCAATTGATACCTACCTGTGACAGTGGTTCTTCTTGAACAACTGTATAGTGAAAGCAGACCTTCCAGATATCACTCTCAATGGGCAGAAAATAGAAAGGCAAGACTAGCTGACGTACCTTGAAGTAACTTTTAATCAAGGGTTATCGTGTAAGCTCACCCGTGTGTTACCGGGGCCCAAAAGGGGAGCAAAGAATAGTAACACTGTTCCCTTCCATGCATGTCGTAGAAAGCGACTAAGGAGGGTTGGACATGAGGCTGGTTACCCCATCCTGTAAAAAATTTAAACCACAAAAAACTTCAACAAATATGGACAAGTCAAATAAGGAAAATAAAACACAGCCATCCAAGACAGGGGAAGGTCCTCTCGCAGGGAGGCGTATGATGCAACACAGAGAAAGCCGAAAGGAGTCTGTGTTGCTGATTAACCTTCTTTCTTCTAGGAGAACTTCCAGATTTGGCACCTGGAATGTTCGGACATTAAACGAACAAGGGAAAGTAGCACAAGTAGCAGCAGAAATGAGGGAATATAAAATCGAGGTTCTGGGAATGTGTGAAACAAAGTGGAAGGGGGTAGACAGGAAGAAACTCATCACAGGTGAATTGGTGCTGTCCTCAGGACATGAAGACGAAAGTTCACACCATAGTGAAGGGGTAGCTATTATGTTATCTAAAGAAGCACAGAAAGCACTCATTGAATGTGAAGCTGTTGGACCCAGAATAATAACATCCACTTTTAAAACAGCTAAAAAGAAAATACATGTAAATGTCATCCAATGTTATGCACCAACTAATGACAAAGAAGAGTCGGTGAAAGAAGCATTTTATACTAGACTACAGGAAATTATGGATAAAGTAAAAAGAAGAGACATCACAATTTTGATGGGTGACATGAATGCAAAGATAGGTACAGTCAACACCGGATTTGAAGAAGTCATGGGAAAACATAGGCTAGGAATAATGAATGAAAATGGGGAACTATTCTCAAACTTCTGCGCTTCAAATCAACTGGCTATAGGAGGAAGCATATTTCCACATAAGAGAATACACAAGGCAACATGGATATCACCAGACAATAGAACAGAAAATCAGATTGATCATATATGCATAAACAAGAAGTTTAGATCATCATTGCAGGATGTAAAGGTATATAGAGAAGCAGATGTGGCATCAGATCACCACCTTCTGATAGCCAAAGTAAAAATGAAACTCAAGAGATATGCAACAATGCAAAATTATAGACAACAATTTAATGTAGGACATCTAAGAAATCAAGAAACAAGAGACAAATTTGCGGTCACAGTATCCAACAAATTCCAAGTGCTCCAACAGCTGGAAGATGTAGAGAATACAGAAGACTATTGGCAGCAGGTCAAAACTGTATGGAATGAGACATGTGAAGAAATACTGGGGAAAAGGGAAAGACAACAAAAAGCATGGATAACAACAGAAACCATCAATAAGATAAAAGACAGAAAAAACAAGAAAGCAGATTTAAACACAAGCAAAACCAGAAGTTCCAAAGCCAAGGCTCAAGAATTGTACACAGAAGCAAACAAAGAAGTAAAAAGAAGTATCAAAAGAGACAAGAGGAGGTATATTGAGGAGTTGGCAAGAGAGGCAGAAGATGCTGCCAAAGGAAATATGAGAGAACTGTATAGCAGCACAAAAAAGTTAACAGGGAAATACAAGCAAACAAGTTGCCTCATAAAAGACAAGAATGGGAAACTGCTCAGAAATATACAGGAGCAAATGAAGAGGTTGACAGAATATTTTGGTGACCTTCTCGATAGACCAGCTCCACACAACCCCCGGACATCCAGCCAGCAGAAGAAGAGCTACAAATTAACGGTGAAAGACCAACGAAGGAAGAAATAAAGAAAGCCATAAAGCTTCTAAGAGATGGAAATGAGGCTGGACCTGATGGCATTCCAGCAGAGCCCATCAAAGCAGATATCGACACTGCTATAGAGATGTTACATAAATTACTTGGTAAAGTCTGGGAAAAGGAAGAGATACCAGCAGAATGGAAGGAAGGATATCTGGTTAAGTTGCCTAAGAAGGGAAATTTACAAGAGTGCACAAATTATAGATGAATAATGTTACTATCAGTGCCAGGAAAAGTATTAAACAGGATTATCCTTGAGAGATTAAAAGAGTCCATAGACAAGCAACTGAGAGATGAACAAGCAGGTTTTCGACAAAACAGATCATGTACAGACCAGATAGCCACTTTGAGAATAATAGTTGAACAAAGTCTGGAATGGAATTCACCACTATACATCGGATTTGTGGACTACGAAAAGGCATTTGACAGTGTAGACAGAGAATCACTTTGGAAATTGATGAGGCATTATGGAGTTCCCCTGAAGATCATTAATTTAATAAAGAAAACATATGAAGACATGACATGCAGAGTTCTTTACGAAGGACAGCTTAAAGAACCGTTTGGGATAAGAACAAGAGTGCGACAGGGATGCCTCTTGTCTCCATTTCTTTTCTTACTAGCAATAGACTGGGTTATGAGATCATCGACAACACACAACAGAAATGGAATCCAATGGGCTCTGAATAAGCAGTTGGATGATATGGATTTTGCTGACTTGGCTCTTCTGTCTCATAACCGTAATCAGATGCAAGACAAATTGAAAACACTCGATGAGAGGTCACAGCAATTGGGTCTGAAAATACACAGGGAAAAGACAAAATTAATGAGAATAAATGCAGGCAATGATAACAGGGTTGAACTTGAAGAAACACCAATACAAGATGTAGAATCGTACACATATCTTGGCAGTAATATAGACAAAGTTGGAGGGACAGACAGCGATATCAAACTAAGAATACAAAAGGCAAGAGGAGCTTTCATTGCATTGGGAAATATATGGAGATCAAGAGAAATCGGATCCAACACGAAAATAAGAATCTTCAACTCAAATGTGAAGTCAGTCCAATTGTATGGCTCTGAGACATGGAGAACAACAAAGACAACAACCAAAAAGCTACAGACTTTCATAAATGGGTGCTTGCGTAGAATAGAGGGATTAAAATGGTATGACAAGGTTACCAACGTAGAACTGATGACAAGAACTAGACAAGTGCCAGTGGAACAAGAGATGAGAAGAAGACGATGGCGATGGATAGGACACACACTGAGGAAACCTGTTGATAGCATTACAAGGCAGTCCTTGTTCTGGAACCTCCAGGGCAAGAGAGGCAGAGGTAGACCAAGAAGCACATGAAGAAGAGAGCTGGAAACAGAGGTGAAAATGATGAGGAAAACGTGGAAAGAACTTGAGATGATGGCACGTGACAGGAGGACTTGGTATGTGTTTGTTGAAGGCCTATGCTCCTTTGGGAGTGGAGGGTTATGATGATGATCGTATAAGCTAAGTTAGGGTGACCAAATCGTTTAACGCAAAAAGGAGGAAAATATTCCCTTTTTGCCATAGAAAAGAGGACAAGGTAGTGTAACATCGCCATAGGCATCCAGTCTGTTGTCCACCGCCATTTTGTCGTTATGTGGCAGCCATCTTAGTTTACATCTAAAAATAACTACATTAGTAGTGCCGCTTACGGATAGCAGCCAATCAGAGAAGAGTAGCGTCAGGCTCTAGCGTCAGTTCAAATTCTTTATTGATTCTGGTCGCCGTCGCAGAGAGAGGACAAGCTTTGAGAGCTGAAGTCTAGTTCAAGAACATGCCTGGGACTTAAAGTCTACGAACACTGTCTGTGTGTTCGGTAGTATTAAATGTTGATCTATATAAGGCTTTGTGTTGCTTGAATTGCTAAGTCTGCTGCTGAGAGGGTTGCAAGCAACCAATAATTGCAACCCCTGTCAAACGATCCTTAATAAATTTTCTTAGTGCATGGGTATTTGGGTGTGAGGTACACCTAGCCCCTGTCACAGTAGGACATTATTATGAAAAGTAGGACATATATATTTTTGAATAATAAATAACAATGAAATTTAATTTTGCACATTAAACAATAATTTCATCAAATCACCTTGAGATTTTGTGTCTACTGATATTATAAGATGATACAAATCGTCTTTAAAAAGCTTGATTCCTTTTTAAATACACACAAAACATTGTCACATAAATAACACTAGCAGTTGTTCTGGTTCTAGCGCATGCAAATTTGTTGGCACTTTTTGAATGATGGAAAGGGTTTTAAAGTTCAGTCCACCGATTTCAAATTATTGGGATGTTTCACAATGTGAAAAGCAAAAGGACTTTCTGTAGCAGTTATGTTTTCTGTTCTGTACTTATTTCTTTTGTAAACAACGTCTGTGTTGATCGTGAACTTTCAAACACGAGTGTTAGGGTTCACGTTTTCGCATGCGTGCATGTGCGTTTGATTCTTCTTTTTAAACCAGCAGTACTCTTTTTTGCTACTGACACAAATGTGCCACCTCTGCACACGAGACATTCTGCATATGAATCTTGCTGACATCTGGCAAAACATTGACATTTTAATTCTTGTTTTTAATTTATCTGCGAATACACACTTTTCTTTATACAAATCACAAGGTCTTATATATTTGGACATGCGCCATAATATAACCGACGGGCCTTGTATCCAGGTTGAAGGAAGTTTGGTACTTAGAGTAGGTTTGCGTAATAAATATATACTTACTTACTTACTTAGTCGTTCCCCTTCTACCGTGAGGTGTAGAGGTTTGGAAGAGAGAGCGCCAGACTATCCTATCGGCTGTCTTCCTTCTGGCCTGGTTCCATTCTAGTCCTCGGTCCTTCAAAGATTGTCTAATGTTGTCCTCCCAGCGGACTCTGGGTCGTCCTGGGGGTCTGGATCCCTGGCTCTTTGTTTCCCATGCTTGTCGTGGTAGCCGATCTTCTCCCATTCTGCAGACATAGCCAAACCATCTTAGTTGGGACTGTTCTACTTGGGTCTGCAGGGGGTGGGATTTTAGGCCTTGACGTATCGTCTGGTTGCGGACCATGTCTCTTCTTGTTACTTCAACCACCTTCCTCGGATACCTCATTTCTGAGGTTTGGATCTGGCTTTTGTGGGTTGTAGTCATTGCCCATGACTCGCATCCATATGTCAAGACTGGGACATAGGTGGAGCGGTATACAGCCATCTTCGTTTTCTTACCAACCTCTCTCTCTTGCTGAGGAATCCTCGATTTATGGCCTGAAAAAGTCTCCCAGCTGCTGCTTTTCGAGTGGCCAACTCTTCTTTGATGCCTCCCTTTCGGTCTATAATAGCTCCGAGGTATTTAAAGTGGTCGACCTGCTCCAGGACCTGTTCTCCCAGCTTAATCAGATGTCTTCTTTCTTCTCGTGATATCACCATGGATTTTGTTTTAGAGCTGCTTATGATCATCCCTCTCTTCTCCAGCTCTTCCTTCAAGACTTGCAGGTTGGATTGGAGATATGCCTCTGATTTAGCAATCAGGGCAACATCATCAGCAAATGCCAGCTCTAAAATACAGACCGGTCTCATCTTCCAGTACCCCACTGAATACTTTCTATTTTTCTCCGTACATGCCTTGATGACGTCGTCCATGAGGAGTATGAAAAGATAAGGTGACAGGATATCACCTTGTCTTACACCAGTGGTAGTCCTGAACTGTTCTGACTTATGGTTTGCTGTCCTCACATAATTTCTGCAAGACTTGTAGAAGCTCTGTATAGCATTAATCAGAGGTGCTGGAATGTTCTTCCTTGCCAAACAGTCCCAAAGTTTGCTCCAGGGGACCCTGTCAAACGCCTTTTCCAGATCTATGAAACAAAGATGGATCTCACTCTTATACTCAAGGGCCTTTTCACTCAGCTTTCTGATTGTGAAGATTAGGTCTTGAGTATTTCGGTTTGCTCGGAATCCGCACTGGACCTCATCCAGTTGTGGCTCAGCTAGGCGTCGGAGTCTCTGCTCTAGGATTCTAGAGTAGATTTTACCAGGGACACTGAGAAGGGATATGCCTCTATGGTTTCCACATTGTCGATTGTCACCCGTTTTGAAAATTGGTGTTATGATGGCAATTACCCAATCCTTTGGTATGGTCTTGTTGTACCATGCTGCCTGTACGACCCTTGAGAGTAATAGGTCGCCTGATGCTCCCATGTTCTTAACCATTTCTGGTGTTATACCATCATGCCCTGCTGCTTTGCCTATCTTGATTTTCTCCAGTGCTGCCTTCAGTTCTTCCATCTTTATGTCATCTTCACCATCATTGGTTTTCTCTTCTGTACTAGTGGTTATCATTTCTGATGCTTCACCATGCTCACCATCCAGGAGTTATGAGAAATATTCTTTCCATCTTTCCATTACTTCCTTCGGGGCAGTAAGCAATACGCCTTGCTTTTCCTTTATAAATTTGAGAGGGCATTGTTTTTCCTTCCTCATGTTCTTTAGGGTCTTATAGAACCATTTCTGCTTTTCTTGCGCACCTTGTCCTAGCTTTTCTCCAAATTCTTCCCAGGACTTCTGTTTTTCTGCTATAGCACGTTTCATTAGCTATGCCCTCAAACAAATGTAATTATCTGATTAACCGTCGAACGTATTAATGCCATTTTTTGCATACGATGTTATATTGGGTTAGACCCAACAAATATATACTTTATATCTGTGCATCTTGTCCAGTTCCCATAAACGAATGAAATCCTTTGATCTTTGTCGGCATACTAATTATTGTGTATCGAGAAAAGAAATTTTACCACTTCAGTCACAGATTCTGTGAATTGATTAGACATAGGCGTGTCTACTATTACAATAATGTGGCCATCACGTTTGCATATGAATATCTGTTGAAGATGATTTCTTAAATGATCTGCATGCGAGATACTCGTGACATTGTTTGTCATTGACATTTAATGCCCTACCAAACTGGACCTTCATTGATCTAATTATTTCAATAGGTATCACCTCTTTTCGGTACATAAATATCATAATGGAACGTTGCTCCTCTAATGTGCTTGTAAATAACGGTAAGGTCATCTTTAAAGAAATTAAACTTCATCCGAATCATATTCAGATGTCTCTGAGAAATTGATAATCAATCTCGGCTGAATGAAGGACAAACCATCATTCTTCCAATATTCCTCTTCCTCTTGTAACACATGGTTCTCACATTTCTTCCAATAATCCCTGGCTATATTGGAGATGCCATCACAAGAACAGCTATGCTATGGACCCCTGAAGGAAAACGAAAGAGAGGCCGACCAAAAACAACTTGGCGGAGGACTGTGGAGGCTGAGATGCAAAGAATGAACCAGAGTTGGGGCACTGTACGAAGGATGGCCGCCGACCGAGCAAAGTGGAATCATTTTGTTGTTGCCCTACAAGACGCCACCAGGCGTAATGGCCACTGACTGCTTTGACGGTCGGCGGCTAAGGATCAAAGAAGGAGAAGAAGATATTGGAGATGGCGGCTTTTGTAAGTATTTCAAAATCTTTTAATTTGAACGTTCTATTTTCTGTTGCTACCTGTTCCTTAATTTTAGCCCAGACTAATTCCATTGGGTTTAAGTGAGAATGGTAAGGAGGCAATCTTAAACATCTGTGACCATGTTCATGGATTGCCTTGTCTATGTGAAATATCTTTGTATGCTGTGTCTTTTTTACAATTCCAAGTAATTCAGGCTTCAGGGACATTTCGTTGAATGGAATGTCGTTTTTGGTCAGCCAAATCTTTATTACATCTTTAGTACTTGATGAATTAGGAACTTTATCTTCTGGTGCCACAACGTTGTGATATGAAGCATTGTCCATTATCAAACACGACGGTCTATCCAAGGAAGGAAGTACATGATTCACAATCCAATCTTGAAATATCTTGCCATTCATCCCTGTATGATAATTCCTATTATCTGTGGATTTTGAAACAAATATGAGTTCAGTATTATTTAGAAGCCCATGATGGCTGCTTCCTGCATGTGCAATTATTAGGCGCTGTCCTTTGCTGCTTGGTACTAGTCTCTTAGTTGTCCCATCAGATTATTGCCATTCTCGTTCATTACTGTGGTGCGCATTGATCTAAGTTTCATCTAAATACACAAAATCATAACAATCTCTTCTCATTTCTCTGACCTCGCGTAAATATTTGCTTCTCATTGCAACTATATGTTTCTACCACCAACATATTTTCTAAACGTGAATCCCAAACTCCTAATAGTCCTCCATAGTGTAGATTTGGAAATATCAATGTCATTATTCTTTCAATTTCCTCAAAGTCACTGCCTCATTATTGTGAAACATATTGCAAATTTCTCTGCGGATCAATTCTCAGTCAAAATTATCCACCACTCTTGGCCTAATTTTCGTGTGTAAAACACTGGAATTAGACATTTTCAGATGTCACTATCCAGCGGTGCAATGATCGTTTGCTTATCCTCAAGGCATGAATAGTCCTCTTTTGTGGGTTTGAAATAGAATGATATAGTTTTCCTCGAGTAGCTTCATTGCAGAAATACTTAAAAATCCTATTGTAAGTTGCTGTAATATCATAAAATGTACTCGCAGACTCATTTTTCCTACTTAACCACTCAATACTTTTTGTAGACACCACCTCTGATTGACAATGTGTGAGTAACACCGGATATAAACTGTTTTATGTTCAAGAAGTGCAATTTCACGCTAAAATAATGCCAATTGTTTGATAACCCAATCATGTGGAAATGAGGTCGTATAATTTACTGTAGACATTTCAAAATGTGTGTGTGTGATGTGTGTTGGCAAGTTGACTTTTGATATTACAAGGGGATTGACATAAGTCTTGGGCCTGACCATGAAGGAGTCAAAGGAGGAAGATGAAACTTGGCACATTTAAAGTTCATCATATTTGCACTGAATGTGTAAAGTACGCGTTTGTTTCTTCAATGAGTTTTCCCGCTACGGTGCACTGCGCAATGTACCCTATTGACCGGATCTGCTGCTCCAAAGATTTGACAAAACAATGGAAAAGAAGGAGGCCAGAACTGTGATAAACTTTCTGATGTTTCAGGGAAAAACACCTACATTTTTTGGAGACCATGGTGACAGTAGATGAGACTTGGGTACACCATTATGACCCCGAATCCAAAATTGCCAGCATGCGATGGAAAACCCCGGGCTCCCCAACACCTGTCAAGCTGAGGGCGCAGAAATCTGCAGGAAAAGTGATGCTGACTGTTTTCTGGGACGGCAAAGGTGTCCTTTTGAAAGATTATCTGCCTCGTGGCAACACAGTTAATGGACAGTACTATGCAGATCTTCTCACAAAACTAAGAAAGGTTGTGACCAGGAAACGAGGAATAACGCGCACTCAAAATCTTCCATTGCTTCAAGACAACGCGCCCTTTCACAAAGCACGGCTTGTGCAGCTAGCAGCCAACGATTTGAATATTGAAATTCTTCCACACCCACCATATTCTCCAGATTTGGCTCCATCAGACTTTTTTCTATTCCCACATCTTAAAAAACAGCTAAAAGGAAATCATTTTGACAGCGATGAAGAGGTTATACTGGCATGTGATGACTGGTTTAGTTTGAAAAATAGGGTGTTCTACTCCCAAGGTCTTTTCAAGGTCAAGAAGAGATGGCAGAAGTGTGTCAATTCAGAAGGTGGCTATATTGAAAAGGAATAAACACTATACAAAATTTCAGTTCTCTGTGACATGTCCTTCATGGTCAGGCCCAAGACTTATGTCAATCCCCTTGTATATCGCAAAGAAACGAAAATTGAAACCAATGGCTGCATGTTAATGAAAAATTTAATTCATAGGGTCTATACCATTTCAAATTCACACACAAAATTTTCACTTATATGAGTTATTTATTCGCTGAGATATAGCATTTTGAAGTTGGGCAAAGCTAGTTAAACGTGCTATAGCACCTTGTTCTTTGTTTCTGTTTTGAGTGTCACATATTCTCTATATTTCTCCATTTGTCCTGTTGTGTTTTTAGCTCCTAAGTATTGTTTCCATGCCATTTATTTTCTCTTTGACTTCCTCTATTCACCAAGGTGTCCTCTTTCTCTCATTCCAAAGTCGGACCTCACCACATGCTTCTGCAGCAGCTGTCTTTATGATGTCCTTGAATTTAAGCCAGAGGGTTTCCAAGTCATCAGGTTGTTCTTCTGTGTTGTTCACCGCTGCAGCAATAAGCCCCTGATATCAGGTCTTAATTTCTGGCTCTCTCAGCTTGTAAATCCTAATGCTCATTTCTCCCTTTCGTTTACTTAGTTTCTTGCGTGATGTTGGGCAGTTCCTAGGCTGAGCAACTCTTTCAGTTGTTCTTTTGATTGTAAGCAGGTAGTGATCACTTCCAATCTCTGGCCCCCTCCAGACTCTAGCATCCCGGACATATTTGAATGAGCTCCTCCTAACAATGGCATAGTCGATCACTGACTTCTCATTCTTTGTTGGTTCACATCTAGTGTATGCATGTATGCGCTTATGGGGGAACTTTGTGTTTATAATGATCAGATTCTGCTCACTGCAGAATCTAAGGAGTCGCTTTCCATTGTCATTGAGATTATCTTCTCCATATCTTCCGATAACTCCACCCCATCTTGCATGGTCATTTCCAACTCTGGCATTGAAATCTCCGAGCATGATAATTTTATCTAGGCAGTCATCCACTGTCCTTTGAAGCAGCTCGAAGAATTCCTTCTTGACCTCTGCTCTCTCATCCTCATTTGGCCCATATACTATGACTAGGTTGACTGTGGTATCTCCTTCTTTTAGTTGTACAACCATAATGCGCTCCGAGACAAAGTTCCAGTAATAAATATATAATGTCATGAATTAATGATTAACTCGATATTAAAGTTAAAATTGTTGTAATTTGCAATAGACAACGAGGTTTTAAATGACTAAACCTAATACCTTCTTCTTATTCAACATGTATTTTTTGGTATAGTCCGTTCGGAAATTCGTGCCCACAGAAAGCGTCAATTTTCTCCAAAACTGTTTGTTGTATGGATGTAGTGAAATTGACAGAGATACAACGGTAAAATATCTCCAAAGATAACATTTAAGGATAAAAACATAATGCGTAGGCTGCGAATAGTACATGATCGCCTAGACCGCGGGTCATCATCCTCCATAATAATTGACTTGCTAGACAGGAGGGGAACGGCGGATCAAAAAGGAAAAAAATATGACTGGAAAGATTGCGTGAGACTAGAAAGGCAAAGGAGACGCAATTGGGGGGGAAACGGAGAAAAGTCACGTTTCCCAAGTTGACATAAAAAGTAAGCAACTCGACAGAAGGGACCTTAGATATAATACGCCACAGTCATTTATTGGACGCTTTTGCAATACCAAGCCCTTGATTTGAATTCAGCGGCTAAAACGCAGATGTTTGGAATATTACAAAATTTAAAAAGTACTTTTTTCTTAATATTAATGTTAGGAATATAAAAATTAGCTGGCCGGATGGCCTATTCTGAGCAGTGAACTAATATGGTCTTAATTTTACAGACGGATAGATAATATTGAAGATAATGACAAAAGACAGTGTTGTTCACATCATCGACAGACTGTATTGAATCTAAAAGTGTCGCTAATTGCACACAAAAAACACGACCTCGAGTCGCAGGTGTTCAAATCTACGTAGTATGGAAGAGAAGGGATATTTGTGGTGGCTGTGTCTAAAAATAACTTTTAACGACAAAATTTTGGAGGGGAGAGAAAGGTTGGTTCAAAAATCAAGTACATTTTGTAGAAACACAAGTAGAGACGGACAGACTAACAGATAAACATCCATACTTGACTGAAGCATGACTGAAATGACTTTAGTGTAGGAAATTTGAAAAAAATAAACCTAGGCAGTGATTGGCCACAGACAAGCATATTGTCGGCGCTTAGACGCGGATTTGGGGTCATTTCTCAATAGTTGTTCAGTGATAGACACAGATTTTAAAGTGTGGTGATTTCCATATGAAAGAAAGTGTAAGAAGTTTAGGGACGCCATACTATAGCCAGCAGCTCAGCTGAGTTTTGCTAGCAATTCTGTGTTATTTATTCATAATCTGGTAAGATTGAAATTATTTCTTTGTATATTTTGAAGATTGTTTCATGTTCGAGTGATTTGATACTGCCATATCGAAATCTAGCCTTACAAACAAGTAGGGATTTGCTCTAGACCCCCCGCCCTAGTCAGGGTCTAGGGACCAACAATGTACATAAACTCCAGCAAGGATTATGCAAGACAGATCAAGTGTTGAGAATAATGAAACATACTACCTATCCTCTTTTAGGGCAGAAAACTAATAAATATTTTTCAGAATCTATAGTCTGGGAGGATCTATCTGATGTAAACCCACCATGGTAAATGTGCTGTTTGGTCAGAGAGATCTGACCTGTCTGTATGATGTGGTTGTTGTGTCAGTGTTGTGTCCAGACGTGGGTAGAGAATAGATTTTGACACATGGCCCATACTTTGATTGCAGAGCTGTGAGTTTCTGTTGTCAACAAAGCAGTGTCTATTCAGTTGGTGACTTTACTCGAGTGTATCTGTGCAGTACTTGGGACAGAGACCACCATTATTGCCCGCCAGCACGGAGAGGTGGGACCACCTGATTTCAGCACCAGAGCTACAACTACAAGATGAGTGAGCCTCTGGTCTGCTGGACATTCACCAACGCTGTGTAGTTACTAATACCCCATAAAAATTCCCACCATTTTCTGGACACTGTGTAGTCAATATAGACAGGTGTGATGAGGCCACCCCAACAGCACAAACATTAACTATCCTCCCAAGTAGATGACTACTAGAACATTTTAATAAAACTAACTAGTATAGTACATATATATGTACACTATTGCATTTATGATATAATATTCCATGCATTTCTTTTATAATCTCTAAATCCTTTTAAGTTCTGGTCAACCTAAAAAATTGATCCAGAACAAAATAAATGTAATTCTATCAAAAAATTTTACACACGTGAGTTAGTTCAGTGTATTTTAACATTTATTAATATTATTAGTCTTGTTAAATATCTGTGGGTATATCTATAACCTATTACACCACACTACATATCATAACCCTAGACACTTTACGTAGCCACATTCATTAAAAAAAATTAAGTGTGAGGTCGTAGTGGTAGCAAGAAAGGCCTTCTGACAATTCTCAACTACATTTTATCTCAGGAGCCTTCACAGCTGGCCTCATACAATTACATTTAGTAATATCAACATCATACAATACCATCAAACACCACTACAATGGACATGAATTTTTGCATGCAGTCTTAGATTTTCCATGCAGTTATTAATATATTTTTTGTCCTTACAAAACTCATGTCATGTTCGAATTTTCTTCTTTACGTTATATAGAAAACTCTTATCGTTGTCTGGTTTAATTTTTCTGAGTTTTGCAGGAAAGTTACAAGATCCGTTCAAAAATATTTGTTTTTGTTTGAATTAGTGTAGTGACTACATGTCCGCACGAGTGCACACCTATTGTACACAGTCGCGAGTAACTAATTCAAACTAAAAAACAATATTTTTGAAAGGATCTTGTAACTTTGCTGTAAAACTACTAAAAATTAACCCAGACAACAGTAAGAGTTTTTTATATAACGTAAAGAAGAAAATTCGAACATGACATGAGTTTTGTAAGGGCAAAAAATATATTAATAACTGCATGGAAAATCTAAGACTGCATGCAAAAATTCATGTCCATACAACAAACAGTTTTGGAGAAAATTGACGCTTTCTGTGGGCACGAATTTCCGAACGGACTATAACAGGTAGCAATAAACAAATAGAGCAAAAATGTGTAAAACTGAGTTAAAATATGATGATAATCTATCACTGTATACACTATCCAACAACATGAAAGCTTGCAGAATTGCAGATACATTATTTGCTCGATTCTATGGAAATTCAGTCGTCATTAGTGAAACTGAGATGAAAATTTTTCGAAATGACGTTTAGTAAATCGCGGGAAAAGCCGGATATTTCAACATTTTAGAAAAAATCCAGCCGGACGAATAGTTTATGCATGAAAAGCCGGACAAATCCAGCCGAATCCGGGCGTGTGGTCACCCTAGATAAGCACCGTGTTGATCACATCATACAGAAGTGCAGGAGAGGTCTGGCAGCCCTAAAAACAATGGCTGCAGGGAACGTGGAGCACATATTATATTTCTCCTGTATCATCAGTTAGTTATATCGGTAATCTAGTATGGGCTAGGAATACTCACGCTGCCAGTAACACATTGTGAACGACTAGAATGCATTCAAAATGAAGGGATGCGTATAGTTTTGGGCTGTACGCGAAATGTCCCATTGTAATAATGAGGTACATGCCTGGAGTGCTGTCCATTAGATCCAAATATATGATGGCCCAGGCATAAGCCTATATGCAAATAACCACATACAGATGTCATCACATGCATAAAAACAATTGACATCAAAGGAGCAAGAATAAAGAGAGGAATGTCATAGATGGCACATACAGACGCTACGATTATGTGACATAATTTGTACGCTCTTTTCTTCTCTCCGGCAGTATTGAACTACTTTTGTTGTGCGTAATGAATTATGTGCATTCTTCTTGTTCTTCTTCCTCGTTCGTCCTGAAAAGGACGTAGGTTGAGTTGTGTCTGTTTACGCCGGAGCTGCGATATCTGCTCCTTTCGGCCGACACATCCGACTTAGCACGGCATTTTTTGGGATCGGGTTTGCCTTCCCTCTTCGATCCCTACTCTCTCAGCCAGACTGCAGTGATGCAGTGTGTTTCCAGGACCACCACGTGGAGGTGGAGTAGGGTCTTGGTCAGCTCTGGTTCGCTGACCCTGACGCAAGCAGTCAAGCTTTGGGTCGCTGACTGCATTCTCTATTGCTGCATCTTTGGGTCCCGCATTATTCAATTGTTAGCACATTTTAATTCCCTACCTTCCGACAGGTAATTGGTATTTTTCGTGTCAATGTTTACGCTCCTTCTATTCATTTCGTGTCGTGTTTGTTTACACGAGAGCTGATACCCATTAGCCCAACTTGGCTAGCGAGGTTATTTTAGTGGAGTGGCCCCGTGAATCTATCATTCCTATAGGGGTAAGTTGTAAATGTCACAGAACGGTTTCGTAAGTGTATATGATTATATTGATTGGTGTTAAGAGTCACTGATGTTGTCGACACTTGTTTAAGAGTAACTCAGGGATTGAGTTCATGTCTGACTTTATGTCAGCATTTTGGGACTTATACGTGCGCTCTTCTATCCTTTGCATAACAGTATTTAATTTTTCATCTAATCCTCTACTCTTTTCCTGAAAGGTTCCTCCTTCCTGAATCAGTTTTCCTATATCTAAGTGATCTATGTCAAATACTGTATCACTCTCAGAGATAGGAATTTCTTGAGATGCGTGATATGAATCTGCATTCATAGGCACTGGAACACCATCTAGTTCCTCAGATGTTTTTTCTTGCTTGTTCAGTACTTTGGCTTGCTCCTCTATTCTTTGTATTTCAGCCATGTGATATGAGATATTTTGGAAGACTGTTCATGTATGGGTTAGAGTGTGACTCATCCATTGAAGTTTTGTTGTGTAAATGATCAGTCACAGACATATGACAACTTCTTCAGTGAGACGATATGTTTGTATCCAATCACGAGTTGGTACATGATGCGTTCTGTGGTATGTACTCAATTCTTCAGTGGAAAACTCCGTTTCCCATCTGGAGAAAGCGGTAGTGTCACAGAACGGTTTCATAAGTGTAAATGATTATAGTGATTGGTGTTTAGGGTCACTGATGTTGTTGACACTTGTTTAAGTGTAACTCAGGAATTGAGTTCATGTCTGACGTTATGTCAGCATTATGTGACTCGTGCGTGCGCTGAGAGAAAGTGTGTTCGATGAACACAGGTCTGGGTGACTGAGAGAGTACCCGAGTGTGAATAGAGATAATCTGTGTTTGGCAGCCGAGCTGTGCGCTCGAGTCTGTGATTTGTAGCCGAGCGGTATGATCGTATTGTGTGACTGTGGAAAACCACAGATATGCTTATCCAAATGTTATGGATATAGCTATTATATTGTAGGTCCTACCTATTGTCGTACATGTGAAGTTTATTGTCGCGCGTTTGAGCGTTCCTGTGGGAACTTTATATTCCTGTTCATGAAGAACAGTATGGGGCGCTGCGTTTCCCGCCCTGGAGCTACGATTGATGCGTCGCGTTTTCCTGCCTAATATCTGTTACGTTGGAATAAATACAGGCGGTGTTGGGTTCCCGCCTGAAAGAGATTTTGAGGGAAGCTATGCGGCGATGATTAATGTCGCCAATCACTTGTGCTAAGTCATTCACACCTGGATGGTGTATTACAGGTGTGATTGTATATACCTCGCATACAAGCGTGTGTGTGTGTGTACTGTTAGTGTATGTCCGTAAAACCAGGGCGTGAATACGGTAGTTAGTTATTTCCTACAGCCAATGTTAGCCTGGGTAAAATTTCAGTAGGCGCGTTAATGTAACTGATATTCAGGACTTGTGGAACCGTGTAAATAAATGTATTGGATGTGACGGTATTGCCTCCCCTACTTTGCGGTAATGGTCCAACAGTGGCCAAAACTCAAGAGTATCTAATATGGGCTTCAAAAGTGACTACCTTCGCACAAGATTACTCTTGACAGATTTGTAAATATAAGGGTAATGACACTTCTATCTCAAGGGGGTTTCCACAAGATATTCAGATAAGCGAAAACAATGCTGCTTTGGCTGAACACGTTAAATCTAGAATCTGCCGACAACTTTTGTGAAGAATTAAGCAATGATTAATTTTAGCTCGTAAAGCCCCCACCTCTGATTTACTCAGTGGAATTTTTATTATTCTGGTATAGCTCTGTTTAGGTATGTTTAGTAAATTGACTGAGATAAACATGCAGTACATTTAAAAGGATTAAATCCAAGTTAAATTTGTAAAATTACAAAAAACAAAATTTAATAATCACTTAAGTTTTAACAGTTTGAAAATAATTTGAATAGTTATGGATCAAGAAAAAGTTATCATCAAGGTCGTGTAGCGATGTAAATGTTTACAAGAAGTTCAAGTGGCAGCATATATATTGAACTTAGCTGCCAATGACGGTTCTGCTCCTTCTGATGGGTTGGTTCTTTCTACATTGCTCACCCTCATCGCTGGTCAAGGTTGTCGGGTGTAGCTCGTTTCCCAGCAATGTCAAGGAGAGACTACGAACGTTGGTTCCTCGTCTTAAAGCGTAGGTCACGTGTCCCTTCTTGTTCCAGAGATAGTACTATCTGTTGGTACCACCAATAACTATGATAAAGAATAGAAACGAATCGCTCTCCAGAGTATTGCGTTTTCCGACCCATAATTACGTGCCCGCCTCTTCTATTCCACCATCCCATTTAACTCAGAATTTACCCTCAATAAAATTAAATTTAATCCCTCGGGAAAAAACTTTCTTTACATTTAAATTGAATCGCTTTAGCTTTACATTACATTTAAATGAAAAGGTTAATAGTACAGATAGAATATGTTTACATTTACATTTTTACTGATTGAAAAACGTTCACAATATAAATTGAATATGTTTTCATTTATGTTTACACTGATTTAAAACGTTTGAAACATCCATGAATAGGTTTACATAGACATTTACACTGGTTTGAAACTGTAAGTATTATAATTAGAATGTACATCATTTCTTTCATCTTTCCCTCCCTACTCCACATGGAACCTGGGACTATGATATGGTCGTTTTCTAAGTGGTTCTGATATGAGGGTTCATACACTATGCTGCCAGCTGATATGATGCTACACTGGCCATCGGCTGGTACGTCGTTTATATCTGTATGTACGCTGACCACTAGTTGAAGCGACGGTTATTTCTTATTGATATTCGTCGTGTCTTATAAAGATTGTCAATAGGGCTACTGACTTAAATGCTGTCAGTTTTCGGTCGGGCTTACAGGTGGCCGACTAATATGGTGACACTAATGACGACAAGTCTATAGGCTGTGATGATGATGAACCAATGTCAATATAAAAACCAACGTTCAGGTATAAGTGATGGACACTGAATTTCATGGCTTGAATGACAGTTTCTACAACGAATTTATTAGTCAAAACGTGGACGATAATATCATACGAAGACATACTTGATCATCAGACATGGCATTAAGAATTCAGCATGTAGATAAATTACAATGTCAAAACTTGATTGACCTCACTGTCCGTTGGACAACCCGTGGACAGCGAAAGTATTGAGGTGAGTTTAACTTGCATCTTTTCAGATCCTATCCTTTTATAATGTTTACATATATATCTGGCCGAATATCTTCCCTTGAGACTTCATTAATAACATAGATTCCAATCTTACTTCGCAGAGGATCTGGACACACTAGCGGTAGGTCATGAATCGCCTTACCGAAGCCCTGCCAGAATCTTGTAAAGTACTTATACGGAGTATCACGTTGAGATACTGAAGAATATGAGCCAGAATTGGCTGTGGCAAACACTTCACCCTGGAAGGTAGTGAAATATATAATAATAATCAACTCTTCCCACAATATGGGACTCTGAGACCAGAACAACGTCTGTCTTGAAAAGCCGGCATCTTGTCTCTCTCTGACGCGTAAGCGCTCTTTGGCAACCAACGAATATATCGCACCAAATGTGTGTGCTATAGTGCATAATAAATATAAGTTATTATTACTTACATGGATGCGTACCTAAAGTACATCCAACAAAGTTAGATTGTGTCATCTGGTAATCTGTTAAGTCCACACACTTAACACTTATGTGAAAATGGACGTAACAGTATACCTCGAACCCTCGGAGAAAAAAATATAAATTTTTTTATTTTTTTATATTATCGCAACGAGGTCAATCAAATTATATAATACATTCTATCAAGATAATAAATACTAATAAAATATGATTATGAAACTAATAATAGTGATGAAAGAGATGTGAGACTTCAACTCAAAGAAATGAGATGGAATGTACCAAATTATACAAATACTATCAATTTCAATTTGGAAAATGTTGTAACACTAGTGAAAATAGGTGATTAATGGAGATAGCAATCGAACTAAATGCTAAGGAAAAAATTTCAAATAAATGAAAGCAATTAAATTGAAACTAAAGTATACATGTAACAACATAAGTATAGGAATGATAAATAGATGAAAAGAAAAAAAATCAAATCAAACAACACTCCTAGTAGGGCGTAGAATTACTTAGCGACGCCAATGAAGCACGAATGATAAGATTGCTAACTAAGATATGACATGTTAAAAGTAACAGCGATATGAAAGCGTGATTATCTAATCATAAAATTGATTTGTAAGATATATATAATAAATACTAAACCTAATTAAGTTGTCTTATTGTTATAAGTGTTCCGGAATTGTTCACGTCATTAAAAATGAAGTAACCAAAAGAGTCACTAAGTCACGATGTTATATATTAAGACTGTCAACAACGAGAACCACTAATATAGAGTTGGAGTGTAGATGTCATTATGTTAGGAATGTTAAGTTCCAATTATAGCACTTTTTCAAAGTTCACCACATCTCACTTTATTAACGGAATGTTATATATATAAAATCCCTGAAATGTACATATAGATGCAATGAAGCATAGTCACTTGAAACATAAATACGGCGACTTTTTGTACATAATAATGTTATTGAACGATGAGGAAGTCATGTTTCGCCAGTAGTAATACAGAATCGATGAGGTGTAGTGGCTTCACCCTCGGTATGGCGTAGCGGCTCTGTTGAATCCTGAGGACAACGTGAAAGAACGTCTGCAAACACGTTTTCTGAACCAGGAATCGCTCGAATGGAAAAATTATAAGGCTGTAGTGCTATGGCGTATCTCGTAGACTTTGAAGACTTCAAATCTCTGGTTTGGAGCGCTGTAAGTGAGCGTTGGTCAGTCTCAACGACAAAGTGGGCGCCCAAAAGAAACCTTTGTAGCTTGGTTATGGACCAAACTAACGCCAATAGTTCCTTATCCAGGACCGAGTAATTACGTTCTGTAGGTGTAAGTTTTCTGGACAAGACCATCACTGGATGTAATGTACATGAGTAGCACTGTATCAATGCTGCACCGATCCCAAAATCTGAGGTATCACTGCGGAATATATAAAAGTATATCCGCGTTTGGTAAATGTACAACAGGCGCAGATGAAAACAAGTGATTTAATAATATCTAACGTGGTTTGATGTTCTCGCGACCACCGAATCATGTTAGCTGAGCCTGTCTTTAACAAACAAAAGAGAAGTGCAGTGATAGTAGATGAAATAGTAATGAATTTAGTACCCAAAAAAAAAATAATAATGAGCTAACTGGCCCAATAATTAAAAAAAGTAAAGACAGATATCACAAGTGAAGAAAGTCGAAACCAACAGGATATCTGAAAATTAAAGAAATGTCCATAAGTAAGACATAGATGAAGTCAAGTACCAAGAAGTATCTGTAATAGCAGAAAAGACAAGTACAAAACATCCTGAAAGGAATGAAAAAGAACGCACTAGCAAACGCAACTATAAAGTGCGTGGTGCAGAGTTGTGTACAAGTTGCACGTCTAATTGGTGGTGCGCAAAAGTAGCACCATGAATGAATTTGACAGCTCTGTGAGCGTCACAAGTGTCAGCAAAGCGAACGAAAGCCAACTGGTTATAAGAATTATGTAGTTCGAACATGCGAACAAATTTAACATTACCAATTTTTCGAAAAAATTTTCGAAGTGCATACCAAGTTGTATGCGACGGAATGTTGCGCATCAGAACAGTGCGATTCAGTAACATGTGATCTCGGCCAGATCGCAACTGAGCCCGAGTATCAATGACATTATCATTATTTGTCGCGCGTGCTAAGCGCGGCAAACAATTACTACGTACGTGTGGTTTTTTCATGAATGGTGCAATAGTAGCACAATTCAGTTTATCCCCATTAATATTATGATTAACAGTATTATTACCCACTGCCAAATAGGTAGACTGAGCATGCCGTAATACAATCTTTTCAGGCACAGCTTGATGACTGTTAAAATGGTATGTATTATCCTTACTAGCTGCAATTGGAATCTCACGACCATGTTTACCATTGCTGTCGAATTGACCATGATTGTTGAGTGCGTCTCTTATTTTACAACCTATTTTGACTACAGTGGCCATTAAAATTACCCTTCTGACCATTGTTGTCATGTTGTAAGTATTTTGCCCTGGTGATATTGCTACAATTGGCCTTACGCCATGATCCACCCTCATCACAATCAGATCTGTTTCGTGAGGAAAATCCTGCATAAGAAACAGGTCGAGGGAAATTATAATTGCCCCGAAAAGATTTTTTAACATTCTTCTGAATATCAACATGGAGTGCGTGGTGCTGACTCTTTGCTTTCGTGAAGTGGTGATTATCAACATTATGTCTAACCCTGTTAACATTAACAGCCGACAACACCTTGTTGTTGAAGACAACATCCAAGAGACCATCGACTCTGTTACGAAGTTTCGTAATAGCTAAATCTGTAATATCTTTTTCTTTAGCAAGAGCCTTGCGTATTCTCTCTTGGTTTTCAACCTGAAGTCTACCATAATCTGTCTTCAAGTTACATAATTGAGAAGTAAGGATCTTCTCTTTATCAATCCTATTTCCAATATCTAATTTCAATTTTTCCGTCTGTGAAGTGGTTTTGGTGGTATTGTATGTTTGTTATGTTACCTAGGGTACTGTATGAGGTCAGTTGTGAAGGCTCCTGAGATAAAAGTTTATGTGAATTACAGAAGGCCCTTCTTACTACCACTACGACCTCAAACAGACCTATTCTACTATCATGAATGTGGCTACGTTTAAAAGTCTAGGGTACTGAAATGTAATGTGTTGTAATGGAATATACAAACACACACCGGTAATTAATAAGTCTAAGAATATTAATATAATCTATAACACACTGAACTAACTCATACAGTTTTAGTTTTGAATTTTAACAATTTTCTCTTAAATTTATTTGTTCTGAACCAATGTTTTATTTTGGTCAGAACATATGAAATGTTATGGAGTTATAAATTGAATGCATAAATATATGGCATAATAAAAAGGAAATTGTGTACATAAATATTTTATAAGACTGGTTAATATTTCTAATCTCTCTACTGTATCTGGGAGAACTATTACTGGATATGCTGTTGGGGTGGTGTCATCACTCCCACTCTGTGTTTACAATAAGCTTTGTCCATTAATTTACAGACTGTAGAACTGTTATATTTCACAAGGATTCAGTCAATTTTTTATAGGGGAATATTTGTGGTGGTTTTTATAACATGGTGAATCTTCAGCAGGCCACGTAGTCACTCATCTTGTCTGACTTGATCCGATGCTGGATTTCCGTGGCCCACTCCTCTCTGTAGCTGGAATACGATGCTAGACTGCACCGACACAAACGTAAGGCGGCACACACATCTGCCTGTATATTCTTGATAAGGTATGTAGCACTACCTCTAGTGCCACAACAGAAACTCACAATTCTGAAACAAAAGTTGTGCGGTGTGTCAGTAATCTACCTACTGCACCACGCTTACACACAGCACAACACAACGACACTACACAGAATGGGTCAGATCTCTCTGACCAACACAGCACATCTTACCCAGTTGTTCTCATATAGTATCAGTTCCCCAAGACTGCATTGCATCTGAGATATGTTCAATAGTTTTCTCTTTCCTTCAATAAGATAGGGGATATGTTCCCACTGATCTCAATAATAGATCCGCCTTCCATAGTCTTCGTTAGGCGTCCATATATTTTTTGTTTGTCTCTAGACCCTGAACTTGGGCTGGGGACCTAGAGCGAACACTTACTTGTCGTAATCTTTTTATATGATATGGCAGTATCAATCACTCAAAATATTTAAAATATACAAGATAAATGCTTTCATTCTTACCAGAATTCAGAACACAGTTAAGGCTAGCAAAACTCAGCTGAGCTGCTGGCTCTATTATGGCGTTCCACTAAATGTATAGAATATCTTCTGGGAAAAACACCACTGGAATTTACTACTGTGTCTTCTGGACAGACTTATGTCAAATGGCAAAAAATGCGCGTCTCCACCCCGCTAATATGATTGCATTGGTCCAATCACAGACTTCCCCTCTAACTTTTTCAAATCTACAACCAAAAGTCAAATTTCAGTCAGATCTCAGTCAAGTATGTATTATTGTCTGTTGGTCCGTCTGTCTCTACTTGGTTTTTCACAAAAACACACTTGTTTCTTGGACCAATTATACGCAAAACCCCTACACAAACCTGCCTCTAAGTTATTTTTAGCCACAATTCTCCACCTTCCCCCTCTCGTACATTACAGCTAGATTTTGCATTTCTGTGCTTCAAGGACGAAGATTTGAAGCTTTTTGTGAAAGTTTGCACAACAGTACTGTCGCTGGTCTGATGTGAACAATACAGTCTTTTGTCAATATCTTCCATGTTATCTGTCCGTCTGTATAAATGAAAGTATATTATTTCCCTGCTTAAGATGGGCTATCATACTAGCTAGGTTTTATATTCATAACTCTATTATTAAGAAAAAACATATTTTTTCTCAAGGTTAGTTTTTTTGAAATTGGTTCTCGAACCTTCTACACGGCGTTTGCCGCTGAATTCAAATAAAACAACCAAGCATCGTAAAACGTCCAAGAAATGACTGTTTCGAATAAGTCAAGGTCTTTTCTGTCCATTTCCTTACATTGTGTTAACTAGTGGCATGAATTTTTTTCTCTTTTATTACCAATTGAGTCTTTTTGCTCTTTAGGTTCTAACACGTGTTCAGTCATATTTTTCCTGTTTTATATCTCCGTTTTGTCTGCATGTTTAGCTAGTTAGTTTAAATGGCGGTGGAATATGCGGGCATAGGCGAGCATATCTCCTAGTATCTTAAGCATTATTTTTATCCCTACAATGTTATCTTTATAATTTGAGATATTTTAACGTTGTATCATGGTAAATTCATCACAGTCTGAGATGTGGTCTCTAATTTAAGATTCTTAATTTCTTGTTGGAGAGTTTGGATAGTTTCTAAAGCCTTAACCCTCTCTTGTACAAGTTCAAGTTTGAGTGCTTCAATAGCACTATGATGGCTTTTCACAAGCTCATCAACCCTCTCGGGAGATACTGTTTGTTTCTCTTTAAGTTGGCGATATAGATCTGCATTATCATTCATTAGAGCACGAATCGTGCCAGTCTGTGTATCTTCCCGTGATTTGGCCGCAACTTTTAATTTTTCATGGTCCTTTTTTAATTGCTCTAGCTCAATAGTAAGAGATTTTTCCTTAACTCGATGTTCGTCCTTTATATGACCATCACGCACATCGTTGTCGAGTATAGCATGTTGTATGTTATTTAATATATGACCATGTTGTACATGGATATATCGCCCCAAAAACATACGAAGCATTCCCAGCAGTAAATTTGCTAGATCCTTGGCCATTTTCATATGAGGAACCGAATGAAAATTACAACTAGCAAAATTCCTCAGATTTGATGACGCCTTACATAAGAAGCCGTCCATCACATATTCTTCAGGGTCTGGGCCTTGTAATCTATTATCTTTACCATCCTGGAATAACTCCTCCAGCACAGACATCATGTCCTCCGTATCCAATATAATTAAAATTTGACTTACTCAGTTGAAATATATATTATTACTTAAATATATGCTATATTATAATTATTATTTAGCCATTAGTTATTAATGCATTAAAAATCATGTAATAAGTCATGCAAATAGATACCGTTAGAAATAGACAACGAGAACAGTAGTGACACCTACAATATACTAAGAAACAGATGAAAACATTCGCAGGAATCTACGAAATAATAAAGCAGAACTAAAAGATATTATTGCAAAACTTGCAATGACAGCTGCGATGAAGAAACTAGACAATTAACGATACAAGGTATAAACATAAAGTGTGTATAGAAATAAGTGATAGTCAGGTTGAGAAGGACGGTCACAAACAAAATCCATTATGAAAATAAAGTACATAGAAGAAATTATTACGATAACAACACTAAAAACTCAACGTCACAACTAATGGAATATAGTTCACAGAGAACCAGCGCAGTGGACTAAAATAATCCTCCAGCAACCATCTGTTGGGAACTTCCACTAAGAGAGGTCTGCAAAAATGTACCTAACGAACACTCACGAAGGCCAAGAAGTTGAATTCGGGATGTACCCTTCGCGAGCCGCCAACCCAACCAGCCCACGGTAAACAATTAACGAATAACATATAGCACGACTATGGACATATTAAAAATAGGCTCAACTAAAACATGCAACGGTTCAACTTATCTTTTTCAAAGAAAAAATTTTCCGGCCCTCGCAGAGCTAGCGATTCTGGATCTCGGGTTTTGCATATGAGCCTTACAATCTTGAAGAAATCCCAAGTTAATAGTTAACAACGGAACTTGAGTCAGAATCGCTTGAAGGTCAGTCTTGAAAACCGGTAGGTAGACATCTCAAAGAGCAAATAGTGTCCTTGATCCTGAAGATTTTCGAAAATTTGCCATGGTAGGAAAACTTGATATTATCGAATGGTTGCATGAGTTCTCGAAGCTTCTTTCCCTTTAACTGGCCACCAACTGATATGAGGGTTCTTTACACTATGATACCCGCTGATATGATGCTACACTGGCAATCGGCTGGTACGTCGTTTATATCTGTATGTACGCTGACCTCTAGATGAAGCGACGGTTATTTCTTGTTGATATTTGTCGTGTCTCATAAAGATTGTCAATAAGGCTACTGACTTAAATGCTGTCAGTTTTCGGTCGGGCTTACAGGTGGCCGAGTAATATGGTGACACTAATGACGACAAGTCTATAGGCTGTGATGATGATGAACCAATGTCAGTATAAAAACCAACGTTCAGGTATAAGTGATGGACACTGAATTTCATGGCTTGAATGACAGTTTCTACAACGAATTTATTAGTCAAAACGTGGACGATAATATCATACGAAGACATACTTGATCATCAGACATGGCATTAAGAATTCAGCATGTAGATAAATTACAATGTCAAAACTTGACTGACCTCACTGTCCGTTGGACAACCCGTGGACAGCGAAATTATTGAGGTGAGTTTAACTTGCATCTTTTCATATCCTATCCTTTTATAAGGTATACATATATATATCTGGCCGAATATCTTCCCTTGAGACTTCATTAAAACATAGATTCCAATCTTACTTCGCAGAGGATCTGGACACACTAGCGGCAGGTCATGAATCGCCTTACCGAAGCCCTGCCAGAATCTTGTAAAGTACTTATACCGAGTATCACGTTGTGATACTGAAGAATATGAGCCAGAATTGGCTGTGGCAAACGCTTCACACTGGAAGGTAGCGAAATATATAATAATAATCAACTCCTCCCACAATATGGGACTCTGAGACCAGAACAACGTCTGTCTTGTAAAGCCGGCATCTTGTCTCTCTCTGACGCGTAAGCGCTCTTTGGCAACCAACGGATATATCGCACCAAATTTGTGTGCTATAGTGCATAATAAATATAAGTTATTATTACTTACATAGATGCGTACCTAAAGTACATCCAACAAAGTTAGATTGTGGAATCTGGTAATCTGTTAAGTCCACACACTTAACACTTATGTGAAAACGGACGTAACAAACATGTTCCAAAAATGCTTCAATGGGCGTGTAATGGGATCCTTTACCTTTTTTCTTTACTATTGTCATCATCGCAAAAGCCTTCAATGGCATGGAAAAATTGAGAGCAGTTTTTTTCCAAAAATATCTCAAAGAAACATTCAAACTGGTATCATCTTGCTCTCCGGCTCTCGTTGGCTTGCAGATAAAATACATACTGTAAAAATGTCTAAATATTGGGTCGCGTAACTTCGAGTTTTGCGCGTAAATAAAACAAAAATGCGTTAAAAATTGGTGCACGTAAGTTCGAACTCGCGAAAATGAAACACGCGGAAACAGAGAATTACCTGTATCTGGAATGTCTCGCACCCAGAGAAGGTGTGTCTCGCACCCCGATGCACCCCTTGTTAAGAAGCACTGCTTTAGAGGTATTAAGATCAATATCTCAATAGACATACGTTTCCATGGCACCAGGAACACTAAAATAATTTGGTTTAAAATAAATATAGTATTAAAGTGATGAAATAATTAACTGTTATAAAGATAGTATTAAATTGATGAAATAATTAACTGTTATAAATATAGTATTAAAGTGATGAAATAATTAACTGTTGTAAAGATACTATCATTCATTACTCGTCAGCTCCCGGATGAGCACTGGCCTTCAACAAGTTCACGCGAAGCTTTCCTATTCTGTGTAAGCTGTTCAAAGCTTCTTTGTGGAGTGGGCCAAACAATTGTCCGACTCAGACTCCTGAAATTTTAGAAGTCCGACTGTGCATCCCGACTCCGACTACAGTTTTCTACTAGTCATATGGCATACAATTTGGAGTCTGGGTCAGGACATTTTTTACTGACTCCGACTACAGTTTTCTACTAGTCATATGGCATACAATTTGGAGTCTGGTTCATGACATTTTTGACTGACTCCGACTCCATTAAGAAACGACCGACTCCACGACCTTGACCCCTGAGCCGTGGTTCAAAGTCTGTTCACGTCTTATTCCCTTTCATATTTGTCTCCAGTTCTCTTCTCCGCGTGTTGTTAAATCTCTCTCTCTATTTCTCTTAACCTGGGGATTTTAGAACAACGACAACCTTGTCATGCTGCTTCCATCTGGTTTCCGTAGAATGTGTGTCCCACCCAACCCGATCGCTTTTTATTACAGATACACTAATGCAAAAAAAAAAATTTTTTTTTTTCTTAACCAGCGGCACTTGGGCTTTCAGCCCTTCGGCCCAATGACATGTCATTGCGAGGCTAGGGAGCCTATGGACTTTCCTTCCAACCCGGTCAGGAGCTTCGCTCCTTCCTATCCACAGAGGGTTTATCTCAGGAGCCGTTCAGGTTATTCAGTCAAAATCCCGGTCAATGACACTTCTTCAAATGCCCACGCCCGGGCTTGAACCTTGAACACCTGATAGCCAGCGCAATGTGGTAACCATTACACCAGCGCGGCTCCCATGGAAAACAAATAAAACACAATTTTTTTTTTTTTTTAAAGCCAGCTATCCTGTTTTCTGTCTGATATGTAATAAGGAAAAAGATGGACTAGATTTAATTTACAATTCACTCTTACCTGTGAACATAACCAAAATATAGACATCTTTTAGTGGATATATATGGGAATTTCGACATGTGATGTTCATTTCCTGGACTTGTCTGCTATTCATTCTGATAGTGATGTGCAGGATTAAGCCCAACCAAGAATAACAGTACAAAAACCTACACGCTTTCATTTCTAAAGTAACCTGACGATAATTTCACATCCCTTATGTTTTAAAACATTTATTATTACAAATTAATTACTATAAATAGGAGAGTTCAAGTATAAATCGTTGGTAATCTATGTCTATCTGTGCTGTAACTAAAATTTCTGGCATAAAGCGTATACATTTTACAATTTAAAAACATTCCCCTAATCAAGTATTCAAACTAGTTATTTGAAAATACATTTTTAAATCGCAACTTCTCCGAAAACATGTTGAGACAGCTGCAATCATGTACAACCAGATAGCTGTCGCATACATAACAACTATGGTTGTCATTGACCCTGCCTCGTGTAATGTCTTTGTGACAGAAGAACTCGATATTTATCAAAATGAATTCCTTTACATCCAGAGTTCACGCAGTAATGTTTCATTTATCCGAAGATTTGTGTATTTAGGTTAAAATTATATGACCAGGTCTTATCATTAAGTCGGTTAGACACGAGGAACATCCGAAAACGGATACTTTGAAACGTGTTAAAGAAAATGTCTGATGATTTTTATTTTTTATTATACCCTTATGACAGTTGTTGCTCTTAATTAGACTGTTATCCCTATAGACATTAGGCACGTTAATGTCAATCTCAAAACTAGTTATTGTTTGGGCGTGGACAATTTATCAGATATTTCGGTGGACTTTCATACAATATAAAACCCAAACTTAACATAACTCTCACTGATGATTCGTCATAGAACTAAGGTTAAAAATACATTCACTTGTTACTTTTTATTTCGCCTTATGTTAATTCAGTTCCTTATTGCATTTTATTTTTTGTTTCATGCAGGCAAAATTATTCTGGTAGTTTTTTTTTTTTTTTAATAAGGGTAATGGTTGTCGTGTGGTGGGTATTGGGGCAACTACTACAGTAGTTTTCGAAGGAAAAAGCCTATGAGATATTGGGTAGAAGGTCTCCAGAAATTGGCTCGTTAAGAAAGAATAGAGACATATTCGAGATAGGGACAAGAAGAGGAGAATGCGAATCTTTCCGCTGAACAGTGTTTTCTAGTGAATTATGGAAAGAGTTCTGCCCCCACCCCCCACGACCTTAGCTTCTGCCCTTAGATCCCGTAACAGAAAAAGCCCCCAACCTCATCTGAGTGCAGAAATTTACCTATTTGTAAATTTTTAACATCGACAGCACGAGTGATACATTAAAAAACTAGATAATGATCAAACGATTATTGGGTTTATTAATTAAATATCCACACATATAGGGTTAGTAGTGATTAGAACGTAATGATAGTAAAAGATGATTCACACAAAAACACACAGATAAGATATTAATATTGTAGTTAATTAACTAGAAGGATGAACTTGTGTAAAGCTAAATGATGATGATGTGATATAATACGTGTTACCAAAATGGTGAATAATCTACACAGTCCATGTGTCTCTAAATGCTTTACCCGGGTAGGATGATTCACATGTATGCATAGAATGCCCCAAGTTGTTATATGTTATGTCGAGTGGGGTATCTCTAAGTCGAGGACGTTCTGATGAAAACTTTTGTTGTACTGAGAACGTTGACAATGTACAGTCCTTCACTTTTTGACAATATCTCTGTAGCGTTGACCAACAGTTAACAGTTGTCGTATGAAAATTGTCTGTTGTCTAATCTGCAAAGGGTACTGGCCAGACTGGATATCTTCACGAAATATTCTTGATATGTAGACTCATTAACTTGAGTATGTAATCGTGATTCATGAAATATAACTTTGGAGTAAGCTGCTTTTGATATAAATATGAGAAACAGCTTTTGAGCTCTTTAGCTTGACTTCAGATGGTAAGCTTCCGATGGAGCTGAACTTGATATTTGAATAAGCAATCAACTGTGAGCTTTAGATTGTCTCATGTAGTAAGCTTTCGATGGAGCTGAACTTGATTTAAATATGTATTGAGCTTGTGCGCACGTGATATAATTTGACGAAAAATGCTGCGTCCACCGTCATAATCGTGGGCGAGAAATATTCCTTTTTAATTGAGAAACGAAAGATGTCCGATGGTGAATTCTGCTATGCAAATGTCCGCCTTGAGAGCTTATTTCTGGTTAGACGTCAAACACGTAGCATGTAGACTCAGACTTCTGATGAACTGAAGACACACAAAAGCCTTCGTAAGTTTTCACACTTAATATCACTGGTTGACTTGCATTTATACTACTCCTCACCAATGATCTCTATGAGTTCTATTCTAATGATGTTAAATATATTGCGCATGAGAGTGGGTGCACATGGAAGACTGTGATGATGATTTAACAAGCTAGATGAAGGTGAAGGATGAACTATTAATTACTTCCTATCAGCCTATTATCTTAGAGGAAAATCTTCTGATTTTATTTGTTCATGTACTAGAAGAATTAATTGAAAACAATCTTTCGCAGTTAGCTATGAGGCTAAAATAAATAACTAAAGAATTATTTAAAAAAGTATTAATAATCTGTATAAGATCTACTAACATTTTTTCCCTTCGCAAACTCTTTTAAGAACGCAATACACAACAGATATGAATTAATTTATCCACACTGAATAAACACACGTTGAATAAGGCTAGTCTTTAGGTATTTTTCTCTACACCACAATGTTGAAAAAACTGGACTGATATCTAGTGAGCTGCGCGGTACGTTATATTCCTCACACGCCCATATGTCCCCAAATCTTGCCTGTGACGTGAAACTCCGCCTCTACCCAATAGCTAGGCCACCATCTGGTCGCTCGCACCTAGGATCTCTCTTGTCCCCTGTCAGCGCATGTCACTGTCTAAAGTGGGTTGGGTTATTCGCCACCAACTTTCCTTCGCGTTGCTTGTCAGTTTCTGTAAGACCGCCCGGTGTTTGCTGATCGGCCAGCTAGAAAAACTCCCATGTCTTTTCCTGTAACAAATCTTGCGGTCCATTGACGCTTGCATGCAAATTTCTGTCATCCTTTGTGAGATGATTCTCCATATGCCGGCTAACGAGTTCCTTTGTCGTGCCGGGCTATTGTATTGGGCGCAATGACCATCGTCTCCCATCTGGAATCAAAGGTTGTTGTTCCGCGTCAAGGGTCTTTGATATCACACTCCTGGAGTCCATTGTTTGCGTGGCCATTGTGTCTTGCGCGATGCTACCATGTAGTGTCAGCCGCGTGTCTTCCAAACTAAACAATAGTCCAAGGTGTTAGTGCTGACGATTATTTACACTGAGACATTTGTATCAAAAGAAATCCTTTATGACCAAACTGGGGTTTCATAGGATTAGGATGACACCAGATGTGTTTCACCAGATTTATCACGAGGCAATGTGGACTTCAAAAGACAATGCAAGGTGGAGGTCTAAATGAACGGAGTGTAACAAGTCGCGAGTAATAAAGAGGTTACAGTTTAAAATCCAGTCGTGGTTAAAAGATTACTAGAACAACGATGAAAGAGCAAATGTGGAATGAAAGAGCACAATGTGGGAGAAAATAAAATAAGAAAGATGTAAGGAAAGATAGAGCGATAAGGCTTTGGCGCTCGTTTATCACAATGGTATATTTTGCAATTATGGAGACATCGGTGTATGTTCCAAGAAGATCACATTTTAACGGTAAAAGCATTCAAATTTTTCTTTTAACAAAAAAAAAATTACATACATTCATAAATGGGTGTTTGCGTAGAATAGAAAGATTGAAAAGGAATGACAAGTTTGCCAATGTGGAACTGATGACAAGAACCAGACAAGTGCCAGTGGGACAAAAGATGAGAAGACGACGCTGGCGATGGATAGGACACTCATTGAGCAAACCTGTTGATAACATTAAAAGGCAGTCCTTGTTCTGAAATTCCCAGGGAAAGAGAAGCAGAGATAGAATAAAAAAACACACACATGAAAAAGAGAACCGGAGACAGAAGTAAATATGATGAGAAAAAACGTGGAAAGAACTTGAGCTGATGGCACGTGACAGGAGGACTTCGGATGTGTTTGTGAAGGCTTATGCAAAATGGGGAGATAAAGGGTATTGACTGATTGATTATTGCATTTTATTTTGTTTCATGTTGGCTAAATTATACCGGATTTGTTATTTCTTATTTTTTATTTACTTTATTTTTTTTTTTTTGGGGGGGGGGGGGGAGAAAGGGGGGGGGGGGGAATGAGTAACGTTTTCGTTTGCAACGAATGGAGATTTCAGTGTGTGTTCCAAGAATATCATATTTTTACGGCAAATGCATTTAATTTTTCATTTTAAATTGGTGTTCACTGAAAACTGAGGAGGTACTTGCAATGTTGGCGTAGCTGGCGAGTCCTTTTTAGGGCAAGTCCTTTACGCTAGCAGATGGATAATGTTAGTCCTTGTCAGGACTTAGTATCTATCAACGCTGGTCGGGCTAGCAGTCTTTTTCAGTGCTACTTCAGGATAGCAGATAGATGCTAGTTGTCCTTTTCAGGGCTTAGAGTTTATCAACACATCGCTTCAGTTAACAGAGTTCACTTATTTTTAAATGGGAAAGTGCGCTCTGATATAACCAAAGGACTTAAGTCTAAGTTGAAAGGTCCTTGCCTCGCTACAAGAAGACAAAATCCACACACACACACAAACCTAAAATAATAAAAAGCGTCTTCTTCCATACATGCCACACACTACGGTTTACTCGTAATCTGTACAAGGTGTTTGCGTTTTCAAATGTGTACATAATTTCTGTACAGGTTTTTTTAACCTAATTCTTAAATATATATAAATAGATCGTCTTGCGCTACACCTTAGCCGATATTTGCGTCGTGCCGTGAGATTCGGCGAGATGTTAGGCCACGTGAATAAAAAATTAACCAATAAAATCAAGCTGCCTATTTTTCAACTGATGCGGGATTTGCGAGAGTCCGCGTGGTGTGTCGTTCATTCGTCTTTTTTCACTAATGCTGACGGTAGCCAGCACGTTACTGATTATTTTAACGATTACGTCGCATTGAGCATAATTTGTTATTTACGGCTGCTTATAAGCAACAACAACAAAAAAGTGGATAACACTACATATTATATGATTTCACTAAAACATGTAGAATCTGCGTAAGAAATGTACATTTTAATAATAATATAAAAAGAAATATAAAACTGGAAAAACAATCGCTAAAGCAAGGCAAATTTGTGTCTTAACCCGATCAGAGCCCCTGGAAATACTTTTTTGGAGTTACTCCTCTTCTAAGTTTTAATTACTTTTCTTTAAAATCATTCTGATTTTTCTTTGGTGGATATATCATTATTACGATCATCCAGTGAGTTGTTTTATTAAATAACTAGCAATAACCCGTCAATAATGACGGAAATAAATCAAATACTGTAATATATTTTTAAAATACTTTTTAATTAAATATAAAAGTTCTTTGATGACAACATTTGTTGTGAAAGTGCGTGGATCTGTTTCAAAGAATGTTCATGCTCTTCTGCAGACTGATTTGCTCGTTGTGACTGACGCTGTGCGTGTCTTTGTGCCCGCTTCATGCTGTCGTCGTATTGCTTTTTCTTCTAGAGTCTCGCTTGCTCGTTGTGATTGACGCAATCGTCTCTTCCTCTTAGCATCTGCAGCTCGTTTTGCAGCTATCTTATCATTTTGATCCATAATAATAAGTCTGCAATACTTTAAATTAAAATTTTGTCTTCAAGAAACAATCAAAAACTTACATTTTAAGGTTATTTTTAACAAAATGACGAGTTAAATCAGTTTCCAGAATGAAACTGGGTTCTACGCCAACTTTTCTTCGTTGAGTGTTACTATTTTCGAGAGAGTACATATAAGGGAAACAATACAATTAATGTCTAACTTTCAACCACAGTTGCATCCCTTAGATATGACCGACGTACAAACGGCGAGAATTATGGAGTTTGATGATTAATTACTATCAATGGTTGTCGTATTGATGGTTGAAACTAGTCATATGGATATTTAAAACTGCCAATTAGGCTAAAACGGCTATTTTCATTTTTGAAGTTCGGTAGAGAATAAATTACGCTAGCGCCAGTTTATATTTTCGTAGCAAATTATGAAAGTTTTTTTTTTTTTTTTTTTTTTTTTTTTTTTTTTTTTTTTTATAAAGTGATTTTATTATTTTTAAAATTACATCAAATATTTATTGAACTAATTCTAAATCGCCCTAGAAACCTCCCCATTCCATTTCATATAACAGGATAATATAGTTTAGTTCAATTTTTCTCTTTGCAATAATAATAAAAATAATAACCAAGTAGTAAAATTAGTTGTGAGAACAGTGAAACGTCTTCTTCGATGTCATTCGTGTACGTGGCGAACGTCGTTAGGGTTAAGATTAAGGTTTTCGTTTAGGATTTCTAACCCATAACCCTAATTACTGTGTCTCAGAATTCTTTTGTAAGGTTATATCAAACACGGGATTTCCTGGTCTGTTAGTGATAATTAAGCGCAGAAATAGATTATATGATCACATAATTTTTACAGTGTAAAATATACTCAGACATTTATTGTTTGAGTTTTAAAATAAGCGAAGACTTGCTTTAAAGTCAAAGTCCCCATGCCTCAATTATAATGCAGCTTTAATTTAAAAAATGTTTACACGAATTAACTTTTTAAATACGTTTTTTAAGTCTTTGTACAGGTTTTGCGAGTCTTTGTACAGGGTTTTTGAATTTTCTGTACAGGTTTTTCATCTCCGAGTTGTACCGTGTATGTTCTTCTTTAAGTAACCTGCCAGTTAACGTAGGTGATGTCTCTCCACAACTTACTGTCCCAGTGATGTTTATAAATTCTGTTGCAGACTTCTGTCCACGCCATGATGTCAGACCGTACATTATCTTCTCTCTTAGTCGTCCTCTGTCTCTTTGTCTTTCAGTCTTTCCTACTGTCACAATATATTCCAGTTATCCTCTTCTCATAACATTCTCAAAGAAAGTGGATTACTTCCTTCTAATATGAACACTATGCTTCCCTTCTATTATGAGTATTATGCTTCCTTCTAATATAAATACTATGCTTCCTTCTAATATGAAAACTATGCTTCCTTCTAATAGAAATACTAGGCGTCCTTCTAATATGAATACTATGCTTCCTTCTAATAGAAATACTAGGCGTCCTTCTAATATGAATACTATGCTTCCTTCTAATAGAAATACTAGGCGTCCTTCTAATATGAATACTATGCTTCCTTCTAATATGAATACTATTCTTCCTTCTAATAGAAATACCAGGCGTCCTTCTAATATGAATACTATGTTTCCTTTTAATATGAATACTATGCTTCCTTCTAAAAAAATTACTAAGCTTCCTTCTAATATGAATACTATGCTTCATTCTAATATGAATACTATGATTCCTTCTAATATGAATACTATGCTTCCTTCTAATATAAATACTATGCTTCCTTCTAATAGAAATACTAGGCGTCTTTCTAATATGAATACTATGCTTCCTTCTAATAGAAATACTAGGCGTCTTTCTAATATGAATACTATGCTTCCTTCTAATATGAATACTATTCTTCCTTCTAATGGAAATACCAGGCGTCCTTCTAATATGAATACTATGCTTCCTTCTAATATGAATACTATGCTTCCTTCTAATATGAATAACATGCTTCCTTCTAATATGAATACTATGATTCCTAATATGAATACTATGCTTCCTTCTAATATGAATACTATGCTTTCTTCTAATATGAATACTATTCTTCCTTCTAATATGAAAACAATGCTTCCTTCCAATATGAATACTATGTTTCCTTCTAATAGAAATACTAGGCGTCCTTCTAATATGTATACAATGCTTCCTTCTAATATAAATACTATGCTTCCTTGTAATAGAAATACTAGGCGTCTTTCTAATATTCTGCTTCTTTTTCTTCCTCGTTCGTCCTCAAAAGGACGTTGGTTGAGTTGTGTCTGTTTACATCGGAGCTGCGATATCTGCGCCTTTCGGCCGGCACAACCGACTTAAGCACGGCATTTTTTTGGGACCGGGTTAGCCTTCTCTCTTCGATCCATACTCTCTCAGCCAGACTGCAGTGATGCAGCCTGTTTCCAGGACCACCACGTGGAGGTGGAGTAGGGTCTTGGTTAGCTCTGGTTCGCTGACCCTGACGAAAGCAGTCAAGGTATGGGTCGTTGACTGCATTCTCTATTGCTGTGTCTTTGGGTCTCCTTTCTAATATGAATACTATGCTTCCGTCTAATATGAATACTATGCTTCCTTCTAATATGAATACTATGCTTCCTTCTAATATGAATACTATGATTTCTTCTAATATGAATATTGTGCTTCCTTCTAATATACATACTATGCTTCCTTCTTATATGAATAATATGCTTACTTCTAATATGAATACTGTGCTTCCTTCTAATATGAATACTATGCTTCCTTCTAATATGAATACTGTGGTGGATTTGATGTTATGAATTGTTGTAGGTATTATTATATTTGTATTTAATGAGATTAGCTATGAAGGTCCCTGAATATACCCAATAGTATTGTGAACTTTTCAGGGTACCTTTCCGCTACCACCTTTTTTTATCTCATTCAAAATGTATTTATATTATTATATTAAATGACTTCGTGTAGTGTCTAGGGTTATGAATGTAGAGTGTAATGTACAAAAATCAACAAACATACAAACAAATAGTTTATTATTCACAACAGCACACAGTACTACCACAATAACATACAAACGACACTTTAAAAGGCTATCTTATTCAAGACTGAGGTTGAAATTTGTGTAAATATGATTTTTACAATTTTATTATCCTGATTCTAAATTAATTGGAATCAGGACTGACAATTTAAAAGTGAAATCAAATAATCATTTACATCAGTCAAAAAGCACAATAGATCCTCTGTCCATACATAAAATATTTTTCTAATATAAGTCTGTAGTGTTCTCCTACTTTAAGGTAATACTGGTAGTACCACTAGGTTGTTGTTTGAAATCATACCCTTTTAGTAATGTTTGTTTCTATTTGTCACTTGTGGAACTATTAAATATGTGTCCCAGTTTTATTCACTGTCACTTTTTATATTTCTTCTTTTAAAGTTCTGTAGTTGAGCTCTCAGGTGCCGAACGAGAACTTATCTTGGCAGTAGAATACAGGTTGAACCTTTCCTCTGCTCGCTTGACAATCTGTTCCCTGTTTGATAGGCAATGGCCACTAGCATGGGCTCGCAGTAAACCGGCAGAGTCCTGAATCAATCAGTTTTCAAGCGTTTGGTACCACATTAACTCAGTACCCAGGACCTCTGAAATGTGAAGGTTATGCATCCTTCTTAATACCTAGTATACACTAATAGTCTACAGTTAAGGACATGTACATTACAAACAAACAAAAAGGGTCATATCCTTATACAAACCTATGCCACCATTTTCTTTTGATGTGATAATGTACACCAGTATTCCTTTCCCTAATAGTTACAACGCCACTGCAATTCCAGCTGTAATCTCTTCCATATAATAGGATAGGTGTTATGCTCCTTTATGACAATCATACATATTCTTGTAGTTTTACACCTCTCTGACAGTCTATCACATGGTGGATCAATCTTTAGGCTTTGCCTCATGTTCGCTATAGACCCACTCATGTCCAGACATATATTATTATTTCACATTCAATTTTTATATAAAATACAGGTTAATAAATGTCAATCTTACCACAATTTGTTCAATGAAATACACAGAGACGATGACTGACACAGTTTCGATCTGTTGTGTTGTCCAGGCTGCCCAGAAATTATATTTGAAAGCACAGCCTGATCTCATCTATCGCTGGTGAAAATTTTTCTAGTAATGGCGTCCCCCCTAACGCTTATTCTGACAATATCGATTCAGTTGGCCAATCGCTCTTAATATTACAAGGGTAAACAGTCTTTCAAAAAATATCATTCAAACCTTTCTACGTTACTAGGCTATTTATGTTTATTCAAAGGTCAGCCAATAATATTTCGTCTCACTTCAAATGCCACCCAATCGGATTCACTGTACCATCCTAACCTATCTGTCACCTACTTTTTTCCCAAAAAAATATGCGATCCAATCTAAGCAGATATGACTTGACCTGACAGTATCTCTGATCTCTATGTATGGTTTTATCATTATTTGATTAGTTAAGGGACTATTTAGATAACTAATAACATATTCTTGGTCAGCAAGTCTGCAAGTACACGAATCTACGATTTTTAAGGGGCTATGTGGGTTGGTTCAAAATTCTATCTTTTTTTCTATGTTAGTTGTTTATTTTTAAACTACCTCTCGTTCACTTATTTTCCATGTAATATCAAGCTGAATACGAGAGCTTAGGTCATTCATAATAAGAGCTTAACATGTTTACATGACCGTAGTGTATACATTTCTAACTTTTTCATTGTATTTGGGGAAACCCCTAAGGCAAGGCTTGCCACTATGCTATTGTTGGCTTTTAGTTTAAAATCAATGCGAAACGAATTAGCATTTCATCTATCCTTGCCCCTCCTCGTTCCACAATGCATTTTAGGCAAATATTTTCTTTGAACTAGGAAAAGTGGGTGTTTATGTCAAGGACGAATTTGAAAAATTGGGTACCGTTTTGTTCGGCTATTCGTTAGCAAATAATAATCTGAAGGCGTAGGCGACACCAACCGTTCTAGCAGAAAATTCTTTTGTACTTTCTTATCTTTGCCTTTATGCCCTATACTGTTATCTATTAATTTAGAGATTGTATTTAGAAATCACTACAAATACTATGCTTCCTTCTAATATGAATACTATGCTTCCTTCCAATATAAATAGTAGGCGTCTTTCTAATATGAATACTATGCTTCCTTCTAATATGAATACTATGCTCCCTTCTAATATGATTACTATGCTTCCTTCTAATATGAATACTATGATTTCTTCTAATATGAATATTATGCTTCCTTCTTATATAAATACTATGTTTCCTTCTAATATGAATAATATGCTTCCTTCTAATATGAATACTATGCTTCCTTCTAATGTGAATACTATGCTTCCTTCTAATATAAATACTATGCTTCCTTCTAATATGAATTCTGTGCTTCCTTCTAATAGAAATAATAGGCGTCTTCCTAATATGACTACTATGCTTCCTTCTAACATGAATACTATGCTTCCTTCTAATATGAATACTATGCTTCCTTCTAATATGAATACTATGCTTCCTTCTAATATGAATACTATGCTTCCTTCTAATATGAATACTATGCTTCCTTCTAATATAAATACTATGCTTCCTTTGCACACTAGCTTCTTCCAGGATATCATAATTACTATTTTAGCTGTTCATGATATTTTTAATATTCTTTTGTAAAATCGCATCTCGGTGGCCTCAGTGAATTTTCTTGCTTGTTTACTAATTGTCCGTGACCCACTTCCGTGTATCAGAATGGGATTCATGCAACAATGAACTGCTCTCTGTTTTACCTTCACTGACCATGAATTATTGCATAAAACTAGCAACAACCCGCCAAAATTGGCAGGTTTTTAATTATAGTGTGTTGTTTCTGTTACACGTATTACATTGCTGCTTCTTCTATAGTCTCTCTTGCTCGCTGTGAATGACGCGATCGTCTCTTCCTTTTAGCCATCTTATCATTTTGATCCATAATAATACTTGTAAGTCTGCAATATTTTAAATTACAATTTTGTCTTGAAGAAACAATTAAAAAACTTACATTTTACGGTTATTTTTAAGAAAAATGACGAGTTAAATCCGTTTCCCGAATGAAACTGGACAGAAAAGTATCTTGATTGTCTGTTGATTTAATGCACACCGCGAGAGTACATATAAGGGGAAACAATCCAATTATTATCTAACTTTCAAACACAGTTGCACCGCCTTATCTGTGCTCGAAAGTTAATGTACTATCTCGAAAATAGAAATAAGTGCGCAGATGACGGCGTGCAAAGTGTGACAGACCAACCGACCGAAGTACCTCATGGCGGGAATTATGGTATTGGATACTTTACATGCCATGGAGCATTGTTTTTTGCCTGAGTTATTCTACTCTTCACCTTTGATATACTGTTATTGCGTGTTACTGTTATTGTGGTGTTCTTATGGCCTTGGATAATAAACACATCGTAGCTTTCATTGATACATTGGTTTGGATTAGGGTTAATAATGTTCACTGACTTAAAACGTTGTCAGTATATGTCGGGCTTACAGGTAGCCGACTACAGTGTCAAGACGCGAATGTCGTGTGATGAGTTCGAACACTTAAATCAAGGTTAATTTATGTCCAACAGCAAAAATAGGGTCCTTGACCAACTTGGTAATATAATATACTTGACCCATTGGCTGGTAAGTTATTTTTCCAATCTTTAATTTTGATGAACGAACGAAGACGATGACAAATCCAGAGTAGACAAACTCTTACATTGACGGTTGCAAACAAATCAAGCATGCATATCATGAAGATAAAATCCACATTCCATATTCATTTGATGGACCTCATAAATAATCTCATGGCTTAAAGATTCCCTCCTTATTCAATATCTGAGACGCCGGACATATTCACTGGAAAAACTTCAGTGCATTTAAATTCAAATATATTTTCCCTCAGAGGATCCGTACACACTAGCAACGGGCCATCAAGAACCACGCCGAAGCCCTGACTAGATCTTGCTGGGTATTTATAAAGCGGGTATCAATTTAAGATACATATACAAACGAGCCAGAATTGGCTGAAGTTGACACTTCCTCCTGGAAGGTAGCAAAATATATCTTCCTAGACTCTTCCCGTAATATGGGACTCTTGGACCAGACCAACGTCTGCCTTCTTAAGCCGGCATTTTGTCTCTCTCTGACGCGTAAGCGCTCTTTGGCAACCAACGAATATATCGCACAAAATTTGTGCGCCTTAGTGCATAAATAAATATAAGTTATAATTACTTACATGGATGCGTACCTAAAGTACATCCAACAAAGTTGATTGTGGCATCTGGTAATCTGTTAAGTCCACACACTTAACACTTATGTGAAAACGGACGTAACAGATACATCATGCATTTGATGTTATTAACGTACATAGGTATATGAATAAAGAAACGTCATCGTCATCAACATCATTTCCTGTCAGCGCCTAAAGAAGCACATAACTTTAAGAAATACACGCCAAGCCTGTGCCATCAGTTCAAGGTCTTTCCACGTCTTCTTTACTCCCTCAATGTGTTGCTACTGTTCTCACTTCCTCGTATGTGCGTGTGTTGTTGTTGTGGTTTTTTGTTGTTTTTTTGTTTTTTTGCATTTATCTTTTAGTCTTATCCTGGGGATTACCTAGTAATGATATGATCTGGATTTCTCAATGTGTGTCCTAGCCGACACCATCCTTTTTCTCCTCACGTCTTGTTCCACTTTATTTGTCTCGATCTTTCCATCAGTTCTACATTATCGATTTAGTCATACCACGTCAGTCTTTCTGCACAAGCACCCATTTACCGAGGTCTTATCATTATGATTGTTATTATTGTTGCTCTCCGTGTTTCAGAGACATACAATGGTTATCTAGTATCTAGTAGCCCCCTTAGTAATAACTGACTATGAGAATGCGCCCCTGAGGTAATAGTCCTCAGCCGTTTTTTTGTCTGATGCTCCTTTCGGCGAGTTCTTTTTTCTTCTGCTTGTTGCGAGATCTTCTTTTCGCCCAATCTGAAGTGGAGCCGTAGGAAGTATCGGCACTTGGTACGATCGGCAGCTTCATCCTCCCAGGTTGCTAGATTTATGTCCAGTGACTTCATGTCTCTCTGGTACATATCTTTGAACCTCAGCTGCAGTCAACCGACTGTTCCTTTGCCATCTGCCAGTTGTCCGTAGAAAATATCTTTGGGGATGCAACCATCTTCCACACGACAGACATAACCAAGCCAGCGTACATATAGTCTATACAATAGAACTGACTTTCATATGAATTGGGCGTGCTTCCTTTTGATTTCTAAATACTTCAGAATACAATGAAAGCTCTTCTTGCCTTTTGTATTGTTATCTTGATATCAATATTTATTCCTCCAACTTAGTCTCTAATGCTGCCTAGATTATGGATGACTCAACACCTTGTAGTGGTGTAGAACCAGTGTAAACTGGAAGTCGTTCATATCATTGATTTTCGTAATCTTTCTCTTCTCTCTGCGTATTTTCAAACCCAGTGGATGAAACCTTTTATCGCGTATTCTCATTTTGTCTGGCAAATGGTTACGGTTATGGGACAGAAGAGCCAGGTTGTCGGCAAAACTAGCTCGTTAAGCTGTTTTGTCAGAGTCCACTAAATTCCTTTTCTGTTGGTTGTTGTAAATCAGCGGTTCTAAAAGCACCCATTTACCAAGGTCTTGTCACTCCTGGAGATCCCCGAGACCGTTACAGAGGTCTGCGAGATCAAAACTATTTTCATAATGATCTAAGACGTTATTTGCCTTTTTTGTGTTTAGCATTTTGCCTCAATTTGGAGAGGCGATCATTTCAACCTAGACACATAGTCCGTCGGTTATATTAGGACACATGTTTAAATAAAACTGACTATGTAGTCTGGAATTGTAGTTAAGTACTTTCACTATCATTCTCTCACGGTATAAACCACGAAAACAAAAGCTCCTAGTGGTCTTCTATAATTTTTAAGAGTGTAAAGGTGTTCTGAGACAAAAAAGTTTAAGACACGCTGTTGTAAATAAATACAACGTTCCAGAAATATAAACAAGAACTGTAATATTCTTCCTCTAATTTTAGCAATGGCCTAACACTTATGAAATCCCCCTTACTATTCTTTCTCTTTTGATGTCAGCTACGGTCCCATGCAGGGGATGCCTTTTGTCTGTAGTTACTCGCATATAAGCGTTTTCCTGGGCCATCTCATGTCTGGATCTAAGTGACAGTAATACAAGCATGTGCCGCATCGTCCCAATGGGGATATATCGCGTACAGCCCAAGACTATATGCATCCCTTCATTTTTAATGTGTTGTCATTCAGATTGTGTTAATAACAGCGTGAGTATTCCCAGCCTGTACTTCATTACCGATATGGCTAGCTGATGATACAAGAGATAGTTATCTCTGCTCCAGCCATTACTTTTTGTGGCTGCCAGTCCTCTCCTGCATTTCTGCATGATGTGATCAACGTGGTGCTTATACGATAGCCCGTGATCAAGTGTTACTCCTTCGTTCTTCCGCTTGTCTTGCCTTTCAATTTTCTACCTACTGAGAGTAATATCTGGAAGGTCTGCTTTTACTATTGAGTTGTTCAAGGAGCACTACATCATGCAGGCCTTGTTGAGATTGACTTTAGAGCCAGTTTCCTCCACCATTTAAACACCTCATGGAGTGTCCCGTATGTGCTAATGACCATATACTGCCGGCAGTGCCGGATTAAAGCAACTGGAGGCCCTGGGCTAGAAGACTTGGTAGGCCCAAACTTAATAGCATCTGATTATGAGAAAAAACCTCGTCTCTTCTTTATCCACACAATGAAAGTATAACATTTTTGAAATTGTAGCATTAATAAAAAGATTGTTTATAAATGTATCACCTTTAATAAGTTTACAAAAGTATGGAACTAATGAAGACGTTCACACACAACATTCATAGCTATGTTTAAACATTACACTATATACAAACTCAAAACATTTTTCTTTCGAGTTTTTTTTTTTTTTTTTGATACAAATTTATCAATTATGTCATTAACATCAGTAAGTTGCAGTTTATCATTTTCTATGCAGAGAATGCTAAGATCAGTATCTTGGGACATTGTTGACCACAGATCATTCTTAATCCTTTTTAGTCTAGAAAATGATCTTTTACCACTACAATTAGTAACCATTAAACACAGGAACAATCTGAAAATTGTTTCCACATTTGGAAATTTTTTCTTGGAATATTATTTCATACATATCCTGGTGGCTGAAATTTTCTTTTTCAGTGTGAGCTTGTTTGACGTACAGGTGGAAGTGCAAGAGTTCATCGACTAGACTGAGATCAACATCCTTTGGACACTCTTGCTTCAACATCTCAACACAATAATGAATTTGTTCCTTGGTTGCTTGCAGGTTCACCAAAAATGAAAAATTACCAGCTACACTCCTATACACTGTTGTCTTCTGTCTAGGTTAGCTTCAAGAGCATCCATGACAGAAATAAATGAATTTATTCTAAAACTGTCTCTTGGAGCAAGTTCGTCTAAAGCTTCGGGCGCTGCCCCATCATTGCTTTGCTTTTTTCGTATCCTCTGCCTTCTTTTGACAGTTTTGTACTCTACATCCGGTAGAGTAAACTTTGCTTGCTGTTCAATTTCATAAAAATTAGCCCGAGTGTTTGATACGAACTGCATTAGTGACCTGTAAATCTTTGCACATGTGCTCAATAAAATTTGCGAACTTTGGAGGGCCTTGTAACTTTATGAAATTGGTCTAGCAAATGTGTCCAAAGGTGAAGCATGAAAATGAATTCAAATTCTTCCATTTTTTGTAGAAGATTTTCAGCCTGTTGTCTAGTATCTCCTTTTTCAGTTTCATCACAGTAAATATGACTGAGGGCTTCAACAATGTTAGCATATCTTTCGCTAATAGCTGCAGTAGCTTTGGCGTGAGCCTCCCATGTTGTGTCTGACAAATGCTTAGGAACTTTTGACTCTGGAGGCAAGAAAGTTTTAGAACTGACCATCTTTTTGTAGAAGCTGAGAAAAAAACAATAAAGCTCATTTATTGTACTGTGACGTAGAGATATGAAAATTGAAGTCCCTGAATTGATGGATGATAAAGGATAAGTAGCCTCGAATAGCATTGCAGCCCCTGGATTTGTGTGAAACACAATAGTCAACGTGGATTCCATGCGGGCTCATTAGCATGCACAATAGCAACGTGGAATTCTACAACGTGGGCTAATTAATATGATAAACAGTTTTCATGCATGCATCCAGGACATCGCTTTGTCTTAAAGGGGAGGGTAAGCCACGCCTTCTGCCTTACCTTAGAGCGATCTAAATCAACTACCTCCTTCACCTTTCTTTCTTACTGCCTAGTAGGGCGTTGTCAAAGTCCAACGAGGAAAGCGGTTAACGATCAAAAAGGCAGTGGTGGTCCCAGAACGGACGAAGCAGTTTCACGCCGTCGTTTAACCCCTCAGTGTGAACCAGAGAATCGCTCGCAGACTGAGACGAACGGGGAATAGTCTAGCGGTAAGATAGTTGGGTAATAGAGCGGGGACTGGCGGCGCAGAATCAGAAAAGTTCCCTGATTTCAAAAAAGTCGTGAACTTTCGCGTGTCCCCCTGATCCTTCAATTCTTTAATTATATATTGAGACCACTGAAGAATGCAGTTTATCATTTGCGCCAGAGAGTTTGATGAAAGTACTAGCTATATAGAACAAGATTTCCTGTGCATATCTTCTATATTGGAGTCTAAAATTCATTCTGTTTGGCCAGTGGTAATATATTAGTTTCAAGTGATCAGTGGTCTAGTTCTTTCATTTTATTTCACTGGATTTTGTGTTAATTTAAACCTATTAAATAAACCTATCTCAAAAGTTTCCAGTTGTAAATTAAATGATATATCTATACGTTATTTCCCAATATAATAGATGCTTAAATTAGTTTTGAAGCCGTTAAGGGATTTATAACAAATTAATACAGTTTAGTTCTGTATATACGTGTGTTTTTTAACTATTAGACTCGCGGAGTTTTTCTTAAATATATATAACTGAATACGCTAGTGTTTAAAAATAGTCTTAACTGTAAACTTAGCGCGCGTCAGAATATGATTAGTATTGAGTGTATGATTTCATGTTTTCTATTTTTTCACATAGGATGATCATATACCTTTGCGTCCCAGCAAATATAGAGTCCTCTAGACTCGGTTCTTCTATTATCCAGAATTTTATGAACCTTTAAATACAATCTTCTTGTGGCGGCCCGGTGCGGTCTCGCTCTCTAAAGTTACATGAGATAAAGCAACCCAAGAACATTTAAAACTCATAAAGCAATAAATTATGTAAATTAACTGGAGAAGAACAATTGCCAGAAGCGATATATATATAATTTTTACTGCTCTACTGTGGAAAAGAATATATTCTTGTACACTGACAGTCCTGTTGTTTTCCACTGGATTTAAACCCCCGAAGAAAAACATAACTCACTGGTCAGTCTTTGTCATCACGCTATAGAAGTTGCCCACCACCAGCGGTGAAATCCAGGAGACCACTACCTTCTCATAACTATACCTGTGACAGTGCCATCCCATAGAAACTTTAGATAATAATCAAAAAGGAACACTAATGCTTCACCTTCCAGCGATTACGGGAAAATTTGCTAAACGCCAAACCCGCTAGTCTGGGGCTGGAAAACGAAGGAAAAGACTCATACATTGTGTTGAGTGTTTACTTGCCTGTGTGTGTTATTCTATGGAATGCCAGATTCAACGATCGGTAAGTGAGAATGTGTGTGTGACTGATGTGATGGCCATCGCTAGCGTGCATGAATGAACGAGATATATTAGCAAAACTTATAATTCTCTTTACTTGGTAAATATCCTTATACTGTATTCCTTGTATTGTTCTCTTTAAGTGGGATTGCTTACCTTTGCTTATTTCCCCTCCCTTAATCTGCTTAGTCAAGGGATAACTTGGAGAATACTAGGACTCTGTTCCTACACCCCATACTAAATATTGTAAACCCCCCTATCAGAATAAATTAATCTATCTTTTTGGGTTAAAGTATCTCTTTCTGATAACCACTTGTCTTTGGACTGGTTTTTTTTTGTCTGTACAAGCAGGAAGGGCATATTGGGATACTACTCTTCAACCCCCCCCCCCCCCCCCAAACCTTGTTATTTGTATTTTATCTGTAACTATGATCTTTGACTGTACCATGCTAAATGTTGTGATTTTGGTTTAATGATAATAAACACCATAAACCTTAAATTACTGTGTTGGCCGACCCATTACCCCATATCTGTTATATGTAGTTTGTATTCACGTCTGTGTGTTTGAAGCACCAAATTGGTGTGTGTACATGAGTGTTGAGTAACTGGCAAAGATTGTTTAGCCAGGAGAGGTTTAGGAGTCTACAGATAAATAAAATTGTCGTAAGATAGGCAGATCGGAGAAATTACCCGATTTCAGAGACTGTCCTTACTCTTTTCAGCACCCTTGTGAATCAACTATCTATTTCTTAACCTTTACTATCATAGAGCCTTCACCATCATTCTTCACTCGAACGGGACCACTATTTCTAAGACCTATCTCAAATAAAATTACGATAATAAATGGGTTGCTTGCCGGGATTTTGAGTCTGATCTAGAAATTAGTACCACTTAACGGGTAGCCCAGTAGGATCTGATCTTAAGTCTGGGTCTAACTCTAGATAGAGTGTGAGTGAGTTGTCTTTGTGAAGATAGGGAATAAAAAAAAATTTTACCCCTAGACAACGCCTTTAGTACTTGGGGTCGACCACACAAAATAAATATAGGATTGTTTTCTTTCCACAGCAGCAGAGAGTTACGGAAAACAAAAAATTCGTTACTTTAATTATTCTCTGGCGGAGAAAATTGGAAAAAAAAATTTTATAATATTGCTGGGATCGCGTTATTGTGAAACAGTCACAAAGGTTTTGAAGTTAGCAGAGTTGAGCAAAGCTAAAGACGCCTTATTCTGATTTTTTTTAAGTCTAGTTAATAACGTCTCTTCTCGTAATTGACTTCGGCGGGCTGAGTTTTTGTGGAAGAGATTATATTTTCAAGGAAATTTTTTTTTTCTCCTTGAAATTTTAAAATTAAATATAATTAATAATTTTTTTTATATTTTGTCTCTACCGATAAGTAATAGTAGATTTTTCTAGTTGTTTGACTTACCATTTAATGTGGCATAGTCCCCTGCATTAAGAGTCTTAATTGACAGATAATAGCAGCGATAAGTTAGCAAATTAATAAAAAGGTAGGAGGTATCTCAGGTAATTAATATTTTGTGTTTTTTCTCGTAAGGGTTTTAGAGTTTTTTCCTCTTCTTTTCTTCCTATTATTCTCTAGTCGTAGTAGCATCCAGTTCTTTGACATGGCAGAAAGAGTTCAGTTGAGGTCCATGTTGAGGCAGGAGGCCAAGGAGACAGGATGCCGCGAACCTGTTTATCAACAGGGAACTTGACAGATATGACGCGCAGCAAGAGAGAGCAGAAGCTAGGGCGAAGGAAGAGAGAGAGAGCAGAAGCTAGGGAGAAGGAAGAGACAGAGAGAGCAGAGAGGAAAGAAGCACAAGAATTGGAGCAGAAGAAAATTGAGGCAGAGATGGAAGTCCGCAGGGCAAATGAGAGAGAGAGGTAAAGACAACATGAATTGGCGCTTAAGGCTTTAGAGAGTCGGGGTGCCTCTACTTTCAATAATGGAGAGGCGTCTTCACCCAAGTCTCAATCAACTGATCTCTCCAGTAGCCTATCTTCCCAACTAGCAGCGATGTCTTTTGTCTTAGAGTCTTTCCCTAGCCCTAATGAGAAAATTGACACCTTCCTAGAAAAATTCGAGAGGATGGCAAATCTGTATGGGTTAGAGAGTTCCCGTTGGTGCCTTAAACTCTCAACGGCACTAAAAGGGCATGCGTATGACGTGCACACAAAGCTGGGAAGCAACCAACATGATTACGACATGCTAAAGAAGGCCTTGCTAGAGCGGTTTGAGATGACCGCCCGAAAATTTCTGCAAATGTTCAGAAACAGCCAAAAGGAGAGTACGGAGACATTTCCCCAGTTCTCTTCACTTTTAACGGGCTGTTTGATAAAGTGCCTTGAATTATCAGAATTACCTCTTTCATATGAGGGAATTCTTGAACTTGTTCTTGTGGAACAGATAAAATCAACTTTATCAAACGAAACCAGTAGATTTTTGGCTGAACAGGGCGAGTCAGGCTTGAGGACATCCTCAATAAGGCGGAACGCGATACAAACGCAATGGCCGAACTTCCCAGCACTAAACGAAAACCCACAGATGAGCCATCTCGAAAACAAAACCTAGAGCAGTCATCCTATTCTTCTAATTCCTTCCAGCACTATAACCAACGAGAGATAAATACCCAGAGACCTCCCCAAGAAAAATCGACATTCTACAAAACCCGATATCCCAAACAACAACAATCCTGATCAACCCATCAGGCCTACATGGCAGCGCGGCCACCAAGGTCAAGGCAAAGGGAAGACCCCTACAGCAGGGACGTCTGATCAGGGCAAGCACACTGGGCCGAACCGCATCGGATGCTTGCATACAGCCTCGCAAGGAAGAGTCAATGTCAGGGATTCTCAACCTGAGGGGGACAGACCCTCAACGCGAGGAACTGTAATTTTGAACGGTACCTCAACAACTTGTCTTTTTGACACTGGATTATCTTTTGACTGTATTGTCGCCAGGCACCTAGTATAACCCGGTCAGGAGACAGAGGACACCGTCAAACTATGGGGAGTTTTTAAGAGTGACGCACCCAGGACGCTTCCTATCGCACTGGTAGAAATACACTCTGATTTTGTCAGAGGTGTTATTAAAGCGGCCATAATGGATGATCCTATCTACCCAGTTATCCTGGGATGTAGATATGTATTTGTTGGGAGACCAAAAGAGCCGATTGAGGCAGCGGTAACCACAAGAGGGCAAACCAAGAAGGAGAGGGAGCCTGCACCAAATTTGTTGCCGAATGAACTGAAGGAGGCGCAACAAAAGGACCCTACTCTGGAGCCCTGCTTTAGAAAACTGCCCATGGCTAAGAACCCCAGACACCACGGAGACATCTTTTCGAAGGATGGCGTATTGTATCGTAGAACGGGCGACCCTGATACAGGGAATAACCAGCTCCTAGTATCGACGCAGTACAGAAGCCAGATCTTAGAAATGGGGCACTCTCTTCCCTTTAGCGGACATATGAGTCAAAACGCCACTATTCAGCGAATAAAAACCCACTATTGGTGGCCGGGAACGAACTCTGAGATTATCAGGTACGTGAAATCCTGCACCCAGTACCAACGTGTGGCACCCAAGCACTTGACACCCCCAGTACCTATGGGGCAAATGCCAATAGTAGGGACTCCATTCGAATGGGTTGCTGTCGACATCATTGGACCCCTGGAAAGACCAAAAGAAGGAACAGGTTCATCCTGACCTTAGTCGACACTTGCACAATGTGAGCCGAAGCTATACCGCTAACATGCACGGATTCCAAGCATGTCGCAGAAGCCCTCGTGCAAATTTTTACACGGTTGGAATTCCCTCAACAAGTTTTGACGGATAATGGATCCCAATTCCGTAGCCTGTTAATGGAGGAGATCTTTAAGATCTTGAGGGCCAAACACATCCACACAAGTCCCTACCATCCGGTCGGAAATGGGCTCATGGAGCGTTTTAACGGCAGCCTCACCATGATGTTACGTAAGCTGGGTCAAGAGAAACCGGAAGATTGGGACCTATATATATATACTGCCTTATTCGCCTACAGAGAGGTTCCCCAAGCATCTACGGGATTCCCGCCAGCCACACTTTTATTCGGCAGACCTATAAAGGGGCCACTAGAAGCCTTACTTCGGTCCCTGACAAACCAAAAGGCTGACGAGACAGTCGTCTCTGCAAGCAAATATGTATCTGAGCTCAATGAAAGGCTACAGCTAGGATGGGATCTAGCTACAACCAACTTTAAGAAAGCACGCGCAAAACATGCTAAAAGATACAGTAAAGCTGCAAAAGAGAGAGAACTCCAACCAGGGGAGAAAGTTTTGTTGCTACTTTCAACCGGAAACAACAAACTTCGCATCGGATGGCAAGGGCCGTTTACCGTCCTTAAAAAGATCTCACGCACCAATTACAAGATCTCAATTAAAGGAAAGGAGAAGGTCTTTCACATAAATCTGCTTAAGAAATATTTGGAAAGACCAGTGCCGTCCTCCGAGCATCTCCTGGCGGTCGCCATAGCAACGGAAGACGAGGAAGATGACGATAGTTGCATGGAGTACCCATTGCAACAAACTGAATCCTTTAAAGATGTCAAATTCGGCGACAATCTCTCAAAAGAACAACAGACAGAAACCAGGGCGCTACTGAAACAGTACGCTGCAGTCTTAACGGATGTACCTGGTCGAACAAATCTCATCGAATTTGATATGAAATTAACTAACAAGACCCGTGTTCGAACCAGAGTTTACCCTATTCCGTACGCTAAAGCTGATGCACTTCGCGGAGAAATAGACAAGCTGCGTCAGGCAGAAATTATCAGTGAGTCTACATCTCCTTACAGTTCGAGTGTAGTATTGTTCCAGAAGCTCAATAAGGAAGTTCGGCTGTGTATAGATTACCGGTTACTAAACGCTGTAACGGAATTCCAGCCCGAACCTCTCCAGACTGTTTCTGAGTTGTTCACCAAGCTTAGCAAAGCAAGAATTTTTCCAAGATTGACCTGAGTAAAGGTTATTACCAAATACCAGTCAAGGAGGAAGTTAAACCTTTGTTAGCTTTCAGCACTAGTGAAGGACATTACACATTTAATGTGATGCCGTTCGGATTGCACAACGCACCAGGAGTGTTCACCAGGATGATGAGGAAGCTTTTAGAACCTTTGCACAGTCCCCATATATATAATTTCATGGATGATATATTAATTGCATCGGAAAACTACGACGAACATATTGCTACGGTTGCTATGCTCCTCAGGAGACTACAGGAAACTGGTCTCACAGCCAGACCTAGCAAATGTCTCATCGGGTTTGAAAAGCTAGACTTCCTGGGGCATACTATTTCTCATGGCTGCATGTGGCCTGTTGAGAAAATAGTTGCAGCAAAAAGGCCCCGAACGAAGAAAGACACCCGTTATTTCTTATCACTATGTGCGTATTATCAAAAATATATCAGAAATTTTAACGGACTAACGGCACCCCTGACTTATCTTACAAAAAATAAGATGTCCTGATAAGGTTATTTGGGATTCGCAGTGCGAACAAGCATACAGCACTTTAAAAGAACAGTTGTCCGAATACCCCATTTTGAGGTTACCTGACCTCAAGAAACCTTTTGTATTGCGGGTCGACGCGTCGGGTCAGGGCATCAGGTAACACTGCTGCAAGCAGAAGACACCGACCCGAATATGTTATTCCCAGTTGCGTATGGCAGTCGAAAATTAAATACGGCTGAACGTAACTACAGCACAGTTGAAAGAGAATGTGTGGCACTGATTGACGGGATAAGACGTCATCATGAGTTTCTTTACGGGACATCTTTTACGGTGCAAACAGACCACGCTCCCTTAGCTTTTCTTGGCACAAATAAGGAATTTAACGCAAGGATCATGCGTTGGGCCTTGCTATTAAGCGTGTATACCTTCAAAGTGGAATATATTCCGGGAAGACAGAATGTCGGAGCTGATTTCATGAGTAGAAACTGGACTACGGAGGAAGAGGAGGAAATCGAAGATACCAATCATCCAAAAGTTACCAATCAGGGCAGCTTCATTGTCATAAATGAAACATGAACAATGGTTTCATGTCTAAAAGTGGGGACGATTGTGACGTACAGATATGAAAATTGAAATCCCTGAATTGATGGATGATAAAGGATAAGTAGCCTCGAATAGCATTGCAGCCCCTGGATTTGTGTGAAACAACAATAGTCAACGTGGATTCCACGCGGGCTCCTTAGCATGTACAATAGCAACGTGGAATTCTACAACGTGGGCTAATTAATATGATAAACAGTTTTCATGCGAGCATCCAGGACATCGCTATGTCTTAAAGGGGAGGGTAAGCCACGCCTTCTGCCTTACCTTAGAGCGATCTAAATCAACTACCTCCTTCACCTATCTTTCTTACTGCCTAGTAGGGCGTTGTCAAAGTCCAACGAGGAAAGCGGTTAACGATCAAAAAGGCAGTGGTGGTCCCAGAACGGACGAAGCAGTTTCACGCCGTCGTTTAACCCCTCAGTGTGAACCAGAGAATCGCTCGCAGACTGAGACGAACGGGGAATAGTCTAGCGGTAAGATAGTTGGGTAATAGAGCGGGGACTGGCGGCGCAGAATCAGAAAAGTTCCCTGATTTAAAAAAAGTCGTGAACTTTCGCGTGTCCCCCTGATCCTTCAATTCTTTAATTATATATTGAGACCACTGAAGAATGCAGTTTATCATTTGCGCCAGAGAGTTTGATGAAAGTACTAGCTATATAGAACAAGATTTCCTGTGCATATCTTCTATATTGGAGTCTAAAATTCATTCTGTTTGGCCAGTGGTAATATATTAGTTTCAAGTGATCAGTGGTCTAGTTCTTTCATTTTATTTCACTGGATTTTGTGTTAATTTAAACCTATTAAATAAACCCATCTCAAAAGTTTCCAGTTGTAAATTAAATGATATATCTATACGTTATTTCCCAATATAATAGATGCTTAAATTAATTTTGAAGCCGTTAAGGGATTTATAACAAATTAATACAGTTTAGTTCTGTATATACGTGTGTTTTTTAACTATTAGACTCGCGGAGTTTTTCTTAAATATATATAACTGAATACGCTAGTGTTTAAAATAGTCTTAACTGTAGACTTAGCGCGCGTCAGAATATGATTAGTATTGAGTGTATGATTTCATGTTTTCTATTTTTTCACATAGGATGATCATATACCTTTGCGTCCCAGCAAATATAGAGTCCTCCAGACTCGGTTCTTCTATTATCCAGAATTTTATGAACCTTTAAATACAATCTTCTTGTGGCGGCCCGGTGCGGTCTCGCTCTCTAAAGTTACATGAGATAAAGCAACCCAAGAACATTTAAAACTCATAAAGCAATAAATTATGTAAATTAACTGGAGAAGAACAATTGCCAGAAGCGATATATATATATTTTTTTTACTGCTCTACTGTGGAAAAGAATATATTCTTGTACACTGACAGTCCTGTTGTTTTCCACTGGATTTAAACCCCCGAAGAAAAACATACGGGTCAGTCTTTGTCATCACGCTATAGAAGTTGCCCACCACCAGCGGTGAAATCCAGGAGACCACTACCTTCTCATAACTATACCTGTGACAGTGCCATCCCATAGAAACTTTTTAGATAATAAATCAAAAAGGAACACTAATGCTTCACCTTCCAGCGATTACGGGAAAATTCGCTAAACGCCAAACCCGCTAGTCTGGGGCTGGAAAACGAAGGAAAAGACTCATACATTGTGTTTGAGTGTTTACTTGCCTGTGTGTGTTATTCTATGGCATGCCAGATTCAACGATCGGTAAGTGAGAATGTGTGTGTGACTGATGTGATGGCCATCGCTAGCGTGCATGAATGAATGAGATATATTAGCAAAACTTATAATTCTCTTTACTTGGTAAATATCCTTATACTGGGCATATTGGGATACTACTCTTCCACCCCCCCCCCCCCCCCACCTTGTTATTTGTATTTTATCTGTAACTATGATCTTTGACTGTACCATGCTAAATGTTGTGATTTTGGTTTAATGATAATAAACACCATAAACCTTAAATTACTGTGTTGGCCGACCCATTACCCCATATCTGTTATATGTAGTTTGTATTCACGTCTGTGTGTTTGAAGCACCAAATTGGTGTGTGTACATGAGTGTTGAGTAACTGGCAAAGATTGTTTAGCCAGGAGAGGTTTAGGAGTCTACAGATAAATAAAATTGTCGTAAGATAGGCAGATCAGAGAAATTACCCGATTTCAGAGACTGTCCTTACTCTTTTCAGCACCCTTGTGAATCAACTATCTATTTCTTAACCCTTACTATCATAGAGCCTTCACCATCATTCTTCACTCGAACGGGACCACTATTTCTAAGACCTATCTCAAATAAAATTACGACATGTACCCAAAAAAATCACTGTATCCAGGCACGAGTCAACTGCGGTTCGTCCAACTAGATTTAGGGAATGTCCAGCGCATGGAATAAACTTTGCAAACTTGTTCCTTTCCATAATTTTTTGTTGAACGCCGCTATACTTTCCAGCCATATTAGCTGCATTGTCATATGATTGGCCTCTACATTTACTGAAATTAATTTCAAGTTCACTGAAGTAGTTCAGTATCAGCTCAGCCATACTTTCTCCGATGTGATCTTTCAGTTCAAACAACCTCAGAAAGCGTTCAACTGGTAATCCATCACTAGGAGAAACATATCTAACAATAACAGTAAGTTGATCAACATGGGAAACATCAGGGGTTGAATCAACTGATAAACTAAAATAACCTGCTTGTTTGATGTCGCCAAGTATTGCTTCTCGAAATTTATTAGCAATCAATTGGATAACCTCTTCACATATGGTTTTGGATAAGTACGATGGCTGACCACAGCCTTTACTTCCATACTGATTTATGTGAGCACGAATGAAGGGATCAAATTTTGCAATTAATTCAAGCAATCCAAGAAAGTTACCATTGTTGGGAGAACCAATTGTTTCATCATCTCCTCTAAATGCCAAGCCACGTTCTGCCAAAAGGGAGATCACTGCAATATCTCGCTGTAGTAAGTGCCGCCAGTAATCCTGCTCTGCTTTGATTTGCTCTTCGAGTTTTGATGTTAACGTTTGACCACACTTTTTTGTTAAGTATGTTAGCATGCAGTTCATATGATCTTTAGAGTTTTCGTGGGTTTGAACACGATAAGTGTGATGCCAATCATCGAATCCAGTAGAGGCAAATGCTGTAGTTGAAGTAATTTGGTTAGAGAAAAGTTTGCACACAAAACAGTAGACTTTTCCTTTTGTGGGAGAATACACTAACCATTCTCGAGGGTAGGATTTTCCATTTACTTTAGTGGAATGGAATATATTCTTTGAACAGAACCGGGCTTGGTTTTTGTATGTTCGCTTCGAATTGGTAAAAGGCTGATCCCAGTGCTGACATTCCGATGGGCGTTTTGCAATCCAGAATGATATTTCGTTATTCAATGTCGTCAATAAACCTACGTCATTATTATCTCTGAAATCACTAGTAGCATGAACAGTTGGTATTTTTGTGTCTGCAATTCTAGAGTTTTCACTGAGCTTATTTGCTTGTTCATAGTCTTTAAGATGGTAATGAGCTTGGACTGCTTCTTTTAATGTAACTATCTCGTGGGATGTTGCTTCAGCGCCTTGTGTTAATTCTTTGGCTATAGGTCTTCTCACTTCATTGTCACTTTCTCCAGAAGTTTCCGTATTTGGAGTGGTAGTTACTGACAACAGCTCTCCTTGAAGTTCTTGAGAGGTTGTGTTCTGTATATAAACTCGTTGTTCATCAGTCTGCACAGACTGCTCCGTGTAGTCTATTTTATTTTCTTCTGTTTGTAAACATCAATGTTCTGTATCTGAGAGGTTATGCAGGGCGGTTCCTGCCTGCTGTAGAAAGCTATATGACGTGATTGGCTTTAAACACTTCAATATTTCCTTCCGTTCTTTTTTGTCGCTTTCGTTTACTAGCACCACGTTTATATCGCTTACTCATTATTTTTAACACTAAAAGTCAAAATTAAAAATTATTGTGATTCACAATGGTATAAAAGAATCCTCACTTGATTTCAAAATGCACTGGACATTACTCTAGGCTCTACTAATGTTCAAAATGTTTTTATTTCGGAATTTGACTTAGGTCTATAATAGATTCGTATTTTGGCGAAGCTGGCAAGAAATGACCGCAATTTCTCCTTTTGGCTAAATTGAAAAGCAAAGGGTTAAAGCCTCCACAAACTTTACTAAACTGTAAGTGCGTATTTGTGTAACTGTTATCCAGTCATACGTGTTTAATGTTACTAGCAACTATGCCTATCTGGTAGAATCATGAATGTGTGCTTTGGTCACTTCCATCAATGTATTCCCTTAATTTTGAACTTGTGCTTACACATTTTTGGCTTAGGTACGCCCATGATTTTTTTCATTACAAATGGAAAAAAATTAATGGTGAATTTTATAATTTTTTTGGCTGGAGGCAGAGGCCCCCCTAGATTATGAGGACCTGGGCTGCAGCCCATTCGGTCCATATGTAAATCCGGCACTGACTGTCGGTCACAGCCAGTCCTGTAAACGAGCATGTCATCAGCAAAAGCAGTTCGTCCCAACCCAGTTGGCTAAATGGTGGCTACTTTTTCTTTGTAGATGTTAAACAGCACCGGTGATAGTGAAGACCCCTAGGGTAGTCCTGGGCAAATGCACATTGGTTCTGATGCACATGTTTCCAAGCGAAATGCGACTCATCTTTCGGTTACGGCAGCCCCTATCCATCTTGTTAGTTAAGGGTTAACACCGCAGCCGTTACACTGTTCATAACGGTTTCAAAGTTCACTGTTATAAGCATCCTCTAGCAACCGTTTCTCGTTTACCCTGGAACCCCTCATACACATCAAAAGCAAATGTTCCAGCGTAACGTCATGTTACTTTCATTGGCCTATAGCTTCCCAGGGTATCAGGGAAGCCTTCTGCTTTTTCGAGGTGTCTCATTATTTTTCTCGCCAAGATCTTTTCGAGTAATTTACCGTAGACATTCTGCAGTGTGATAATTCTGTAGTTGCTGAGAAGTGTGGGGTCTTTACTAGGTTTAGGAAGTGGCCGTAGGGATCTATGTAGCCAGTCTTCCGGCACCTCAGCATTCTGTATGATGGTGTTGAAATCACTCTCTACATTCTGCCCGTGGCATCGAGCTGTTTTATGTGGTAATACTGCAGTCACGGATTCCTTCCCCTTAGCTTTGTCGTAGTGGTCCACCAGTGGCCAACACTCAATAGTATATAATATGGGTCTTCAAAGGTGTCTACCTTAGCACAAGATTGTTCTCGGCCGAGTTGTAGATAGAAGGATAATGACGCTTGTATCTCAAGGCAGTTTTCACAAGATTGTTTTCAGAAGTCAAGAACAATGCTACATAGGGCAGAGCACTATTAACCTATATCTGATCCGTCGCCTTTTGTGAAGAATTAAGCAATGGTTTTAGCCCGTTCAAGCCCCCAGCTGGTGTAATCCAGCGAAATTCTTTTATATGTATTTGTTCTATAGATGTAAAGATTTCTCTAGATGTATATATATATATAAGAGTCTTGCTCATAAGTTTGCTTTCATACCTATAATAACTGAATCAACAATGATTGTTTAGTTTTAAAATAACATGTAACAAATTTAATAATCAATTAGTTTTAACAGGTTACAATAGCGATGGAATGATGGTGAATTTTATATGTAAATAAAATTGTCTTCACTGAAACTTGGTTTGAGGATTGATAAAAACAATGGTCCTTTTACTGTTTCATTAATAAACTTAGCTGGTCTAACTGAGTCCTGCTGCCGTGGTTTCGTTAATTCTTTTGTGATTAGGGCACTTCTTCACACAACTTGTCCAATGTAGGCGGTTAGTGTTGATTCCCTGCTTTTAACTCACAGCTAGTGACGTCGAAACGTTAGTCTTGCAGCTCCGTACCATGAACAGCCTGATAGCTTCGTTTCACGAACTTTAGACAAAATAAAAACAACAAAGGCATCTGCTAAGTACATTTGTGGGCTTCAAATTAACTGGCGCATCGTCTCGCTGTCCACCCACCAATTTTAGCCTTTCTGAATAATTAAATTCTTGATTATACACAGTGTAACTCAGGGAAGATCATTATAAATCACCAATATTCTTTTGGGTATTAAACTGGGAAAATATGTGATTGGACAGCGCGATGGCAATGGCGTGCCTGAATTACAATTAACAAGGTACTTATATCTCACGAAATTATACTATACACGTGATGCACATTCGGAGTCTGGGGTTGCTGCTGCTTTCGTTTTTCTGAGCGGATTAGCATAAAACAAACACCAGCGCTTGTTGTAGTGGTTTATGAATATACTATTTTCATATGTTGAGGTTGCCAGCCTTATATATAACCTCTTAGCAAGGAAACCATGTCACATTCACATGGTATAATAAATGTTTACACTTACCCCAAAGTAACGTTTGGGAACACAATCTCCTGGCACAGTTAGAATGGACACAGCAACTTAGGTTAGATGCTTTCAAATCACTATCACAGGTCGGCATAGATTACGAATAGATTATGTCTGAGTTCAGACAGAAATGAATGTGTAATGGGAAAAGTAGATAAGAATAGAGTAACTAATGAAAATTATGAGAAGAAATCTGACTTCTGAAGAGTAAGAAGACTATTTCTCGAGCCTATGGTTATATTTCAGTCTCTTGCCCGTTCTCTCTGGACAAATAGAATAATTTCTAAGCAGTAAGAACATACATCACAACATCGAGTGACAGTTATAAGAGAAGATATCCTGACCACAGAAAAGATTTATGTGTTTATTAAACAAATAAATAAAAAACAACAACAACAAAAATTGGAAAATCAGTATGCCTTCAAAATGTCCGAAGGCTAAAAAGAACGGTCAAATTCACCAAACAAAAATATTGGCCAACTCACACCTTACCACACCACTAGGTTCAATCGCACACTCACCTTTGTTCACTCACTCCACACCGACACTCAGTAAGTCCTACACAAATTCAGCTGTTTAGCGGACAAGGGGCCCCCAGTCCTCCGTGATGAAAACGACCTCTCCTGACTTGAGTTAAATTAATCCTGAAAATGTAAGTACTTCCACTTAGAGACCTAACACGGGTCCTTGAGTGTAGTAATCCAATGAATGAGGAGATGACACCCCCCTCGTGGAAATAAGTGTTAAATTACTCCGAGCGCACATTCACTTTCAAAGGGCACGCGTGAAGGCAACGAATGCGGGGGCGCATATCCAAGCACAATTAATAACCTCCTATGATGAGTGATAAAAAGCCTGGAACCTGCAAGTGCAGAGACTGGAGAATCGTTGGCTTATTCTTCTTGGCTGTAAACTAGCATAATCCACGGTGACAGGGTGTTAATGGGTACGCCAATGTTGCTCACAGGGATGGATGGCGATGGCAACGGCCCGTAGGCACTGTGATGGGCGATAGGAAAATTACTCCACAGGGAACGCCCGTTAGTCTGGGTGACTGACACGCCGGTAGGCCTGCCGTGCGGTCAAACTGTAGTTTTGACTGGTAATGCCGGGCCGAATACATACAATCCAAGGGGCACGTTCTAGAAAGTGCCAAAATATAATCCTGAAGAATCGTTAGTGCCTGTAGGAGAGCACAGACAGCGTCAATCGTGACCCGCTCTGAAATATACAGACAAGTCAAGAAATTATATATATATATATATATATATCTAGGCCACCGTAGGATACTAAACACTAAATGTTTACAACCGACAGCACCGTCTCTTCTTTCCATCACACAAAAAAAAATAATTACACACAACATTCAAAACACACTCCACGCTCTCCCCGTTCTCTGATTGCGGGACGGCGCCTAGCGCTTATTCCTAACACAGGTAGCCAGTGTTGCGTGGGTGGTTTACTGGTGTTGGAGGGTCCTTTGTTCTATTATTTTAAGTTCAGTTGGGATGCTTGCTTAATTATCGTTACGCCACTTGTGTCCAAGCAAACCCCGGCTCCGTACGAACTGATCCATTTATTTCTATAACTTCTTACAAGAAGAGAGTTCACCAGGTCAAAGGACCATCAACAATGCAAAGTTGAAGCAATCAAAACGTAATCAAAGGAATGTGGTAAGCCTTCGATTGAGTCCAATATTTAATACAAAATTGACGCACGAAGAACAGTTCACATTGTGGTACATCCAGATATAGTTCATACATAGTTCATTAGGAAATTACATGCATAGTATTCATGTCCGTCCGTGTCAAAACAATGTGTCAGAAGAACATCGTGGCTATATACGTGCGCTGTTTAATCAACAGCCAGAAATGAGCACATGAGTTCTTGACATCTACAAATTGAATCACAATACGATTCTTCTTCCATTATTAGTTTAAATTAATTAATCTCATGATTAGATTAATTTCCGAACTGACCCTGAAGTCTACATCGATTCATCTATAAAATATATAGGCTATATACTCAGCCTTAATTCCTCGGAAGAATTACAAGACACGACCTTCATGCTTGACGGATAACGTAACAAAGGCCCAGTAACCAAGTCACCCGGCGTGACCTACCCAACGCGAATGCGTCATCATCTCCGCATATATTTCGCGTTCACTATACCGTAAAATATCGACATATTCTATAAATACTAATGACCCCTAAACGTTTGCACATGGGTAAACCCCAGCAGACGCCATCATTTAAAAATAACACCGTAACAGATTTCCTGTCAGACGGGGGCAAAAAAAAAAATCTATGAAATAGATTTTTTTTTTTTTTTTGAACAATATTAATCAAAAATTTAACAAAACCCGACGTATGAACTACGATGTTCTATCTAGAACAGTGTCGCAGTCATGTCAGTAATATATTATAATAAAATCAACGTCATATCATACATATAACTTATATTAAACAAGTAAATGTTACTGTCACTAATTAATTAACTAATTAATTTGTTGTATGTATAGACTAAATAATAATGTGAGGTGTTATTAAAATTATTCTAACTAACTAAAATTAAAATAATTAATTATAGTATGTACGTATGGTATTAACTAATTAATATCTAATTGAAGAAAATGAGAAATAGTATAAGAGAGTAAAAGAAATAAAATTGAGAAGTACGGACAATTAAAACCAAATATTAAAGTCTACATTAAATTAGAATGTGTGTGAAAATGAAGTGTAAGGATAGACACCTAATTAAATTGACATAATCAAAAGAACAGAAAAAATTCATACATTTTAACTATATATATGAAATGTCATAATGTATTATCCATTACCTTGATAATTACACTAATTAAAAGGTTTAATTGGTGTGATATTCTTTTGTTTCATCTTTTCTTAGTATATTTTATTTTTTTTTTTATTTCATCACACTTTGACTTTATTATCTATTATATACTAATTTAGAAAAATTAATAATATTGGACATGAAGATCCAATCGTTGTTACCTCCTGTTGAATTGTATGAACGTTCATTAAGACACAAGGTTCATATTATCAAATTATGATTTGATGATCCATTCATTGTTAGTTCCTTTATTAAAATTTGAAAGTTAATTGACTAAGTCATCAAAGTATCTGTCCCTTCTTCATCAGAGATTGTTTATTTTGAGTGATACTCAAAGTGGAATTGAAGTTCAAACCTTCAAACGATCCGTAAATCTTGATAATTTTGATCACCATAGTTTATTTCGAAATGTCCTTATTTAGGTAGGAAGTCCAACTGAATTGTTGAATATTCTGACTTGATATCAATACTGTTTATGACTAGTCAGAAAATTTTTCGTGAAATTGAAAATTCATTCAGAATCCGTAGGATGTCTGGACAACGTGTCGGCTATGACATTTTCAGTTCCAGGTATCGACTGTATCTCGAATTCGTAGGGTTGCAACGTAATAGCAAATCGTGCAAGTTTAGCACTTTTATGATTTGAGCGACGTAATGCTGCCACTGATTTCTGATCAGTCTGGATCAGGAATGGTGATCCCAGTAAAAATTTCTCCAACTTTGTAATTGCCCAGATTACGGAGAGCAATTCTCGATCCACAGTGGAATATTTTGTCTCAGGAGGTTTCAGTTTGCGTGAGACATACATTACGGGGTGAAGGACATCATCATGATATTGCAGTAGACATGCCCCGAGTCCGTAATTACTCGCATCTGTACGTAGAACAAACTTTTTAGAAGCATCTGGTATTCTTAAAATAGGTAGACATGAAAATATTTTTAAGATAGTGCGAAAGGTTTTGTCACATTCGTCGGTCCAATTTATCCTTAAAGGCATGTTCTTCTTTAGTAACGAAGACAGGACAGCCGTGATGGATGATAGGTGAGGTACAAATCTGCTATAGTATTGGATTAAACCTAACAGACTCCTAACCTGTTTCTTCGTTTGAGGAACAGATAAATTTAATATTTTAGAAACCGTACTGGGAATTGTTTGGATACGTCCCGATCCAATAATGTGTCCCAGGAATGTTATCTCATTACACGCTATTTGAATCTTAGTTGGTTTAGCGGTTAAATGGTTATCCCGCAATATTTCCAAAACTGATTTAAGACCCAAAAAATGTTCCTCAAATGATGAACTGAACAAACATATGTCGTCAATATAGGTAATTATATCTGATCTACCTGATAAAATTTTTCGCATCATGCGAATAAAGGTAGCTGGAGCATTCATTAGCCCAAAAGGCATCACGTTCCACTGGTAAAGACCTCGTGGAGTTGAGAATGCTGTGTAGTATTTGGCTCTTTCGGTTAGTGGAATCTGCCAATAACCTTTAGTTAAGTCAATTTTAGTGAAAAGTGTAGCATTGGATAGACGAGGAAGTAAATCGTCAAGGATAGGATGTGGTTCGCTATCTGGTACTGTCTGCGCATTAAGTTTCCTATAGTCAACACATAAACGTATGTTGTTGTCCTTTTTCCGGACAATGACTAAAGGAGAAGAAAATGGAGATGTACTAGTCTCAATAATACCTAATGATATCATCTGTTCGAGTTCCTGAGATGTCTTACTCAGAAAATGTAGAGGTACAGAATAAGGATGAACACGAATTGGTGTATCATCGTTCAGAATAATATCGTGACTAATTACAGATGTGCAACCCGGTACATCAGTTAACACATCTGGGAAAGATTGTAGAAGATCAGCAACGCGTTGATGCTGTTGCGGTGTAACCGTAGAAGAAATGGTCACATCACGCCAAGATTCAGTAGATTGGACAGTAAGTACAGGTAAAGGCATCTGCACTTCAGGAAAAGAAGATTCTTCCTCCTGTATAACAGATAGATTAGAATAATGACAAGTAGATACAGTATTGTCATCTAATTCATGAAAAATTGACTGTAAGTGTATAGGACGTGTATGAAATTGCTTGAGCATATTAATATGGAATATCTTTCTGTGTCCCTTGATATCTAAGACGTAATCAACGTCTGAAATTTTATCAGTAACCTTATAAGGACCAGTCCATGAGATCAATAACTTATTGTTATTGTGAGGGAGTAATACATAAGCCTCATCGCCCGGGAATAATTGGCGTAATCGTCTAGATCGGTTTTGTATAGATCGAGCCTTAGCTTTTGCAGCCTCAGAAGAAGCTGTTGCCAATTGGCAAGACTCAATAATATTATTCCGAAGATTAATCACATACTCATAAGATGACTGAGTGTCCTGAGTCATCTCTGCATCAATTAATAAATCTTTTATCAGTCCCATAGGACCTCTTGGAGGGGCACCAAAAACCAACTCAAATGGAGAGAAGCCAGTTTGTTCATGTGGCACCTCTCGGTAAGCAAATAGGACAGCTGGGAGTGCTCTGTCCCAGTCCTGAGGGTGTTTAACAGTAACCTTATGTAAAAGTTGCTTAAGCGTACGGTTAAGTCTTTCAACTGCACCGTTACTCATGGGATGATAAATACTACTCAAGTTCCTATCAATGTTCCAGGTTTTCATTACCTCCTTCATGGTATCTGATATAAACTGCGACCCATGGTCAGATAATAATTTTCTAGGAAACCCTATTCTAGAGAAAATTAGATGTAATGCATCAGCTACATCTGTGGTAGTGGTCGTCTTCAATGGAATGGCTTCTGGCCATCGTGTGCATAAATCAATGCACGTGAGAACAAATCTATGTCCTCTCGCAGATGGTAGAAGTGGACCAATTATGTCTATGGCCATCTTGTCAAAAGGTCGTACTGAGATATCGCAAGCCTGAATAGGCGCCGTGTGAAAAGCTCCACGTGCTTTCACTTCCTGGCACGTAGTACAAGAACGTACATATTGCGAAATATCACGTGACACTCCTGGCCAAAAGAATGAAGATAATACTCGAGATCGTGTTCGAGTATATCCCATATGTCCTGCACACTGCGAGTCATGTGCGTGTTGAAGAATGTACCGTCTAAAAGCAGCCGGTACCATCACTTGTTGTTTTACCAGTGATTTATCACTAAAACATCTAATTAGTATATCATTTTTCATAATAAACCAATGTTTGTTCTTATTACCTGAAGTTAAATTATCAACCTTATTAACAAGTTTAAAAAATTTATTTAGAGATTTGTCATTTTTTTGTTTGTTAGCAAATGATTCCCTGTCAATAGGTGAATTGACCTCAATATTCTCCTGTTTTTCTGCATCCATATTATTAACATTGACACTCTCCATGAGTATAGTCTGAGCTCTAGTTGTCACGGCGTTTCCAGTGCATAGATTGTGTCTCTCCCATTCAATAATATCTTCTGGTGAACAATCCTTGCTGCCGTGTATGCGACCCACCATAAGGTCTGCTATTGGCTTTTCAGCATGCATACCTTCACGTTACCTGTGAAAAAAGGTGTGTTAACATGAATAATAGCTGTGGGGTAAAACTCAATAGTTCCCCCAAAAGTCATGCAACGGACATATTCCCCCGTTGCACAGCTAGGATGTACCAGCGACTGTCGCACTCCAATGGTTGTGGACCCCGAATCCCTCAATACAGAAACCACAGAACCATTTACTATCCCTCTGTTAAAAATCAGAGAGCCTGTTCCATCATTGGCTGCAAGACCTACTTCTGGTGTAATGTGTCCGCAGTTTAGCACTGTCTCCTTTGCCTTCTGAAAAATAAGATTGCATTGTGGGCAACTATTTGCCACGTTATAATTTATAGCAAAGCATGCAGCAGAAGAATTCATTGTATTATCGTTAGGTGGAACCTGAACCTTAGGGGTGATATCATTTGTCACTGCTGCCCCGGTATTATGGTTATAATGTGAAGATCCACGAGAATGGGAACGATTACGAGAATAATTAGTTGAATTATCTCGTTGTCGTCTATTATAATTGTTATCTCGATGTCTCGAGTTATAATTATTGCCATTCTTCCAATTGTTATCATTATTATATTGATATGACCGATTATAACTTGAGTTGCGAGGATTACTGTTGTATCTTGACTGAGGTGAATAATTTCTGGTTTGTTGTCTTCCTCTATTAAAGTTATTGTTGAAGTTATTCTGTCCCTTATGAAAATTATTGTCATAGTTTCCTTTGAACCTACCTCTGTCCACACTGTGTGTTCTCGGTTTGTTATTATTATATGCCATATTGGAGGCTACAGGAAGTGGTTCTCTTATCAACGAGCCAGAAATATTAGCATTCGGATGTGCTGTACAGTAATTTAAAGAAATTTTTTCTAACTCATCAATTGTTTCTGGTTTTCTTTCTTGCAAATAAGCAAAGAATGGTGAGCTGACAGAAGATAATACTTTATCCCTTAATAACAAATCGACTAACTTGTCGTAAGATTTGTTGACACCTGCCAGTTCAACCCATCTGTTAAAAGTATTGCGTATGTTAGCAATAAAACCTGTGAAATCTTTATTGTTATCTGGCAATAAACTTTTGAAACGTAATCTACATGCCTCTTCGTTCAAGTGGAAACGACGTAATAACAACGTCTTAATGGCCTCATAATCTGTTGCTAATGTAGGATCAATGTTTTGTGCTGCACTTGCAGGTTCGCCATCCAGAAATTCCTTAAGTTTAAGTGCCCATGCAGTTTTGTCAAGGTTATTGACCTTACATATATCCTCAAAGCGCGCCAGCCACGATGAAAGGTCATCCACGTGTAACTTGAATGGTGGTAGTTTAAAGTAATAATTACCTTTAAGTCGGGTGGATGAAGATCCAGATTGAGCAATATCATTTTGATTTGCTGCAGCACTCTGCGAATTAAGTTTTGCTGTTTCCAATTTAAGCCGTTGCAATTCCATTTCTTGCTGTAGTATGATTTCTTGTCGTTTCAATTTATTCTCTTCTTCAATCCGTAGGATTTCATCTCTTGCTATCTTTCTTTCTTCTTCTTGTCTTAATTCTTCTCTCTCTGCTTTAGCAATAGTTTTCTTTTCAGCCTCTTTTCTTTCAAGTTCTTCCATCTCTGCTTTAGCAATGGCTTTCCTTTCAGCTTCCTTTCTGTCAAGTTCTTCCATCTCTGCTTTATATCTTGCTAGTTGTTGTTCAGCAAATTCAAGGAGTGCCTCTCCCTTTTTATTACAATCTTTTCCAATTTTAATGAAATGGTCCAAGGTAAGCATTCTTAGAGTTAATTTATTTAAGTATTCAATTACTTATGTATTGTAATCAACAATATAATCTATGTCGATAATTATAATTACTCAACGAATGAATAATTAATACAAGAAATTGTAATATTACTGTATTGTTATGTATAAGTTCCACAATCTATAATATTTTGTAAAAATATTATATATATACTCACTGATATCTATCATAAATAGTTATGATAGTTAGTTATATAAGCTGCTGAAATTATATCAAGCGCTTAATATTAATATTTAATAATTATGTGTATTATCCCCAAATAATTAGTCTTAATTGTCACTAAGTTCACAATATAGTACAGAGAAAGTGTACTAATTTATATTAAATATGTATTAATATGTTATAAAGTTTTAATAATTAATCATTATATATTATGCCATAATCATGAGGCATAAAGTGCATTGCCCATTTCTAGGACCACTACTGCAAATATGTGCAAAGTCCCTAATTCCTCATCAAAGCTGATAAAAATTTAATCATATTCATCTACACTATAATTAATGAAGAAATTATAGCATTAATATTAAATTAATAAAATATGTAATGAATACAAACAATACAAATGGGTTAACCAAGGATTACAGAACAGGAGCACAATACAAAAGTGACACTTTCACAAAAATAAATGCTATTATAAAACCAAGTGTACTAACCGGAAATGTAGAAGGGTGAAGGTTAACTGAGGAAACGAACATATTTGGTACTATGAATGATGACGTCACAGGACTCATTTGACGTTAATACAATACATTTAATTAAAATAAAAGATAGCTAGATCAGAATAAACAAGATAGATTACGAACATAGGACTGTAAATGAATAAAATTTAAGAACCAAATACACATGAAAACAACAGTTATAACATGACTATACACCTAACATGCAAAGTGAATTAATGCAAGACCGAACCCGAACGATCACCGATAACGATAATTCGACGCTTTCTTCGCGAGGTGCTATTAATTCACAGCCCTAAGAACGATCGAAATTGAGCTTGACATTCGAAAAGCCATAAGTTCAATTCCGATTCCCATCCTACCTCCCACTACATGTAAACGGACAGAAACAAGATATAACATGGCTACATAAAAAAAAAGAAGAACATGGCATTTGTAGGACAAATAGGACTGACTTATTGTAACCTTCAAAATGAGTTACTTATCTTTTTGCCTCGATAGATTCATACAGTGCTTGCTTCGCCAACGGACAGTAGGACCTATATTTACTGCTCATGTTGAATTAATCTAATTTTGCAATGTTCAATGAAACGTTTATAAATAATTTTCTTCGAAGACGTTGAAGTGCGGCTGCCATCACTACAGCTGATTCATCCTGTTGCCAAGCGGGTGTGACGTCATCGGTGTAGATAGAAAAAGTGTTCATTTTTGCTCGAAGGAAAATTATTTCTTTCAACTTGCTAATCTTGAGTATTTTTCTTCAATAAAATTCCAGTTCCCTACCACAATGGCCACCACTGTTGCGTGGGTGGTTTAAGGGTGTTGGAGGGTCCTTTGTTCTATTATTGTAAGTTCAGTTGGGATGCTTGCTTAATTATCGTTACGCCACTTGTGTCCAAGCAAACCCCGGCTCCGTACGAACTGATCCATTTATTTCTATAACTTCTTACAAGAAGAGAGTTCACCAGGTCAAAGGACCATCAACAATGCAAAGTTGAAGCAATCAAAACGTAATCAAAGGAATGTGGTAAGCCTTCGATTGAGTCCAATATTTAATACAAAATTGACGCACGAAGAACAGTTCACATTGTGGTACATCCAGATATAGTTCATACATAGTTCATTAGGAAATTACATGCATAGTATTCATGTCCGTCCGTGTCAAAACAATGTGTCAGAAGAACATCGTGGCTATATACGTGCGCTGTTTAATCAACAGCCAGAAATGAGCACATGAGTTCTTGACATCTACAAATTGAATCACAATACGATTCTTCTTCCATTATTAGTTTAAATTAATTAATCTCATGCTTAGATTAATTTCCGAACTGACCCTGAAGTCTACATCGATTCATCTATAAAATATATAGGCTATATACTCAGCCTTAATTCCTCGGAAGAATTACAAGACACGACCTTCATGCTTGACGGATAACGTAACAAAGGCCCAGTAACCAAGTCACCCGGCGTGACCTACCCAACGCGAATGCGTCATCATCTCCGCATATATTTCGCGTTCACTATACCGTAAAATATCGACATATTCTATAAATACTAATGACCCCTAAACGTTTGCACATGGGTAAACCCCAGCAGACGCCATCATTTAAAAATAACACCGTAACAGCCAGTCATGCTTGAAACTCTGCTTACACTCGTTTTCTATTTCACACACAAGCAATCTGACTCAGGCTAAAAGGCGAGACCAATTTTAGCTACACAAAACAAGAAACATGATATCAAATTGCCTGGCGTGACTAATGCCCTCGTAGCAAATTAATAGCGAAACTCTTTACAGAATTAAATTATTCACATATTAAAAATGAACACAACTGGTCAAATAAAATATACATGTCTGTTCTGTCTTGCATAGAATATATCTCGCTCTCTTGTCTGAAAGAATATCTCTGTCTTATTTCATCTTCTGTCTGGGCCGTGCTTCTAGGCCGAGTTAAAATTGGCAACGCGCTTAATAAAATTATAACTTCCAGACCTCACAGAAATTACTTGCTTTATGAATTAAATATTCAAGATGTACTGAAAGTAACCTGGGGTTAGACTAATATAGCTGTATCTATATTATTAAGCTAACTCCCCCAAAAAATAACTTTAACCAAAAATTAAGTGATCTCACCAGCAAGAAATTAATCTCCGCTCGACACTAGTTACAAAACGGATCTCAACTAAAGTACAAGGTAGCAGCATAAATTCCTTTTGAGACAATGGTCCAAAGTGTTAGAGACTAGCCCTATTATAGTAAGAAAAATGACAGATGTTCGGTTCGCATTCGCAGACCGTTCAAAATGAAAAGAGAACAAAAGACGTAATACCACGCAAGAGCTACTGTAGTTGCTCCAAACCGAATGAAAGTGGCGTAATGTTAACCCACTCGCCCGTTTCTGCGAGCGACATACGCTCGGCTGGCACCGGGAAGAAATGCCGTGTTTTCCCAAATCAAAGAGACCAGGGTACTAGTAGGTTCCCTGAATGCCGACATGAAAGATCTTTTGACATCATGCCACTTCCCCTCAGGACACAAAATTAGATAGAAAAAAAAACAGCGCAGACCACTCGGGGAAGAGAGGCAGACATTTCTATCAATCCGTCACAATCACTTGGTCTGGGAAATTTTAGTTTTCCTCTTATGATGAGTAATCTGATTCCTTAGGTCTCCAGTCTTTGTATTTAAAAATGCGGGTTTACTTTTAAGTTTCAATGTTGCCCAAATACTCTGTCCTGGTCCTTTTAAGTTTCGAATCTTTGTATTTGAAATGCGGGTTTACTTTTAAGTTTCAAAATTGCCCAAATACTTTGATCTCTTATAATTTTGGAATCTTTTGTCCGATCCTTCTCTCTGGCTCTGGTGAATTGCTAATTTGACGTGGCGATGCTGTCTGATCTGTGACTCCGATTTCGCTAGATTATATTCCCAATTCTCAGTTCAAATCCCAGACTGTACTTTCAGACCAACTTGCCAATGAAAGTTAGTCTATTCCTGTTCTCAAATCAAGCCAATGGAAGCTCTTTAGAACTATATGGGTCGGGGTGTTTAATTTAATTTCCCCCGCGTATTTTAAAATACCAAATTTTAAAATTCCAACGCGTGACCTCTTTCTAACAAGGCAGTAATACTTCCGAGTGCATCTTTATGCAAACTCACAAACAAATCTGTGAACTTATTTCCAGTCTAAATGCTTTCCCACCATATTGTCTCCCCAGACAGATTATCGGTATTATTGATACAAAGATGGCACAGCTGAAACGATTATCTAATTATCACCAGTGTCTTCGCACACCCGAGATGGCTTTCTCAGACAGACAGACCGCGAACCCAGGTGGTCACTTGCCTGTTTGTCGCTGGCCCCGGAAATGAGTTACGTCAAAGTCGCTATTCCTCTTCACGTTTACTGTCTGCATCAAAGGTGGCTAGACAACTTAGGTGATAAACGTATTATCCGCTGACCTGTCTAATTAACCTTGTCATACGACGATTCACCGGGCGAAACGTAAACAAGTCTGGGAGCGGCTAGAGCAGAATGTAGGTGCATAAAATATGTCAAAGAATAGGACGATCGGTGAGGAAAATGAAGAAAAGAAGTGATACTGCCGGAGAGGACGAAAGTTATAAAAGTGCACAACTGATTAATCACAACTGTACACCATCTGGACCCGAGGCAGTGTTTCTACTGTTTTCTAAAGCGCGCACACCGTCTTCTTTGGATATGATGTCGAATTAAATGTCGCCTCTTCTTTCGCTTCCAAGGACACGGTCTTTATCTTCTTGGCAGGCAGCTGTATCACCTTTATCTGTCTGAGTAATATAACGCTCGAGTAATGCATGTCCCTTTTCGGCATCAGTCTTAGGCTTATTCCTGTCAAGCTTAAAATATTAATAATTGTTGGCTTGTACTGTTCCTATTCATCCTCCGATGTAAGGACCAGAATCTTTGTAGAGTTTATTCAGTGCTCACCTGTGCCACAAAGATCTCCCACACTGCGTCCGTGGCTTCTCTTGCCAAGCTCTTGGATTTATTGCTGACTCTCTGCTTTTTCTCCTTCATCTCTTCCACCTCTTCATCATTCATTGTCATCCCATTTCGTGATTTACGCCATGACTTTGTCGTTCTTTCCTAGAAAGTGATCAGCTTATAAATGATCATGCTGGGGATGATGTAATTGTATACACTGAAGGGTCTGTAATCCATGGTGAGAAATGTTGGTGGGGCTTCTCTACTAGAGTAAAGGGCAGAATCGTGGCTGAACATAGCGGGGATTACATGATAACAACCTCCAGCATGAGAATGGAGGTAGAGGCAGCTACTGCAGCCTTAAGGTGGCTGTCTGAGACTTCGTTAATAAGAGCAGTTATTGTATCAGATTCACTGCTTTGGAAGGTCCAGAATGGATGGCTCCGACACGAATGAAAAACCTCCATAGAAACCTCGAATCTGCAGGAACTGGTTGTCATATTGAAATAGTGCAGGAGTGACCGTTTCCCCCCCCCCCCCCCCCCCCCATATCTAGGGTTTTTTTTTGCTACACGAACTCCTGATTCACTATCGCAATTGACACGCGAGCCGTCTGGCAATTAAGCACGGTGGAACACAGCGAAGTGCGCAGCCCGGCGTAATCGTTCTTTGATCCAAGCGTTAACAGTTTCTTTGAAGAATCAAGGGCGATTAGTCTGAGACGTACCTTGGAGTGTTACATTTTCAGGGGAATTAACTTACGTAGCTGATATGCGGCAGGCGGGGAGAATGAAAGACAAGCCAGAGGTTTCCGGTCGGCAGAGACGAAGAAAAAACCTTTCATTCAGGAATCGAACCGAAGATGCGCCCGGCCTTGGCCGTAGGTGCTACTTTCGCATTAAGGAGCGAAAGAACGGCATCTATGGATATATATATCCCGTCTCCCCCAAAGTCATTATCAGTTGCTCAGAGAATTTTCTGAAATAACTAGCTCGATATACTAAGAGTTTTCGTACAAAGTGAATGCTTAGATTCGTGGAGTTGTTTCCATCTTTCTCTGTTTGCGGTAATTTATATACTAGCCCTTAAGTGATTTAGTGTGTTAAAAGTTTTTCATTATATTTCACTGGGATTTTCTGTGTTCAATTGAATAGCGTATTAAATAACATATAGCTAAATTTCTCCAGCTATAAAGTAAATTTAATTACTCGCTATTCCCCATAAAGAGACGCTTTAATTGACTAGTACATACATTAAATAACTAGCTATTATTTACTTATATCAATTTTGTGTAATTTTATAAATGCCTAATGTTCTTATCACGCGTTAAAAGCGATAGGATAAGCTAGACATTTGTGGTTTATAATCTAATTAAATAACGTAGTGGTTAAAGAGGTCTTACCTTAACACGTGTTAGATATAATATTGATATTTTGGTTAAATGTTTATATTTCTTTCCTAGATCTAGGATCAAAACCCCAGCGAACTAGCGGTCTTATGGTCATATGAAATTACGTCATATGAACTTATGTCTTAAGAACTATGGTCGTATGGTCCATTGGTCTTATAAGTGAATAAGCAACCAGAAACTTTATAATATTGTTGAGTCTTCGGGCTATGACCTGTGTGGTCCATTTTCTTCATTTTATGAGAGAGACCAAACTAGAACAATAATTGTAAATGTTAACTGGACCAGCACTATACCAGATTTTACCTATATAAATCTCATCAGCCAGCCGTGGCAGAATATATTGTCAGCAACATTTGTGTAACTTAACATAGTGTCTCAGCAACCAGAGGCTAGACAACACAGGAAATATATACGTATTATTCCTCCTATGTCGGCGATCACCACGTATGAACCTTACACCAAACCAACTGAAGGCAGAGAGACAGTATTTATCCAGGAAAAACAATTAAATCACCAACTCCAGCGACTACCGTGAAATTTGCAGTCAGCAACTATGGCTAGTCTGGGGCTGGATTTGGCAAAAAAAATAATAGGACACTGAATAGTCTTATTACTTATTAGTGTTTATTTCCACGGAATGCCTGCGACAACTATTGGTAAGCGAATATGAATGTGGCCACAGTATGAAGGATTGAATGAACTGTAAGAGAGTAACATAGTTTTCTGTTGTTACCACTATCATACAAATCTTTTTTTCTTTTTGTTCTCATTAACCTGAGTATTTACGTGATAGATTAATTAGGGACTTGTCCTTTGTTTTTTTTACGGACTATTCCATACACTTATTGTTAACTTTTGATCTTTTGGGTTAATTAACCTCTGTTGTGACCTTATTTTCTTTTTCCTTTACTAGAGGGGAGAACCTATTTGATTATTTTTTTCATTTTGTCTGTAACCCATGATCTATTGATGTATATGATTTATGTTGTAAAGTTCTAGTGATAAATAAACTTAATAAACCTTACGTTATCGTGTTGGTCAACCCTACCCTATCTGTTATCCATAGTTTGTTTTCACGTTTGTGCGTATTTGTCACAGAATTGTGTGCACGTGGGTGCGGTGTAACTTGTATTTTGTATAAGGAGAGAAAGTGCGTCTGATTTTAAATATAGTCTTACAGATAGGCTGGATTAGAGAAATTAGTCAATCCAGAGACTGTCCTTTCTCTTACACTATCACCTCGTGAGAAAAACTATTTCTTACACCTTACTCTCACATAGTTATCACTATTACCTCTGCTCCGACAGGACTATAAACATTTATTACCTATCTGATAAAAAAATCTACGACATGGTGTGGATCTAATGTGCTGGTCGTGCAAGGGTACGCGGCAATTATAGAGCTCAAAGGCTAGCTTCAAGGCCGTCCATAGAATGTTCATTAGATATGGATAAGGGAGAGATACTGAGGGCAATTAATTATCGCCTATCAGAGAATGACACTGCAGTCGATAAATCATCAAGGCTAAGATTGTTGGAACGTGGCATCAAAAGTAAAACCACCAGAGATGAACGTATGAGAGGATGCATCCGACATTTATACAACTAGCGCGCAACAGGAACCATTAGCATTCATACCCTTCGACATTTGCTGAGAGAGATGAGCACCTATTGATTTGCCCGGAATGCAATGACGTCGATTCTGATCAACAATAACAATGGCCTAATATTCTCTTAATGTTGTCAATACTTAACTAATATTAATTTGACCCAAAAAAACATTATAATACAGTAAGAAACAGAAGATAGAATATGAAATACAAAAGTGTTGTCAGTTAAATTATTGTTTGACATTCATTATATGTCTTATATGCTTTATTGTTTCATTAAATATAATCTATCTATCTATCTATCTATCTATCTATCTATCTATCTATCTGTCTGTCTGTCTGTCTGTCTGTCTGTCTATCTATCTATCTATCTATCTGTTTGTCTATCTCTCTGTCTCTCTCACTCTCTCTCTCTCACTCACTTATCTTAACTGATGTTATCTAAACCCAAGACAAATATTGCATTTTCTGACTGCTAATTTGTTTATATCTTACAACAGTTAGATACAAATGAGTGGAGGAATTCCCGACAGCCAGTCCTTCCAAGCATGGACGTTTCTGTTTGCAAGGTATTCAATAAATATCGACAGCGACAATGGAACAACACTGACCACTGAGGCTATCATCTCGAAAAGCAATTATTTATTTGATAAAATCAATGACTGTGCTAACTGCACCTACTCTAATAATGAATTAGATGAATACACGATACAAGTACTAGAAGTTTTTACCAACTGCATTATGATTAATTCTATTTGTATCTTCGGGGTTATTGGGAATTTCATAAACATTGCGGTTTTACGCCAACACGGTTTCCGGGACACAACCAATATCATTCTCATGTCCTTGTCCATATCAGACCTCATGTTTTGTTTCATTGTACCTGTGACAAAAATAAGAAGCATGGTCAGGTTGTTCAGCGAGCCCATGTCCATCTCAGTACACACATTTGTTACAGTCTATCTCTTCATGCCCAAGTACGTGTGTCTAGCTAGCAGCTGCTGTTACGTCTCCATCATTGCAGTAGAGCGTTTTGTTGCGGTGTTCTTTCCCTTCAATGTGTCAAAGATCTTCACGAGGAGGTTCATGAGAAGTCTTGTGGTATCTGTTCCTATCATCACTGGGGGCTCTATGGTCCCGACTTTCTTTGCTTTAACATATGATTGGGTTTTCGATTCGAGATTCAATATTACAGTTGCCATAATGAGGTACACCAAATTCTACATTGTTCACCAAGCGTTCATCGACACATACACATGGGTTGGCCTTAGCAACGGATTTTGTGCTTCAAGTATAACGATTGTCACAACGTGTTGTCTGGCCATAGGGTTCAAGCTGACTCGAGCTGCCATAAAAAGGGAACAGATGACCAGTCGGGCTGCCGGCAATGACAAGGCAATCAACATGTTGGTTACCGTGTGTGTAGTATACATTACTGTTTCAATACCAACCGTCGCCTTGTATTCGTATTTTCAACCTAATTTTATTTTCGTATCCCCGCTGTACGAGCTTGTAGACAATTTTGGCGTACTTCTGAGCAGTATCAACGCTTCTGCTAATTTTATTGTTTACGTGACCATGTCTGATAAATTTGCCAAGACTTACAAAAAGTTACTGGCCTGCTCAAGCTTCACAGAACGAAAGATGTACCTAAAGCACAAACATGACAAATTCATGCAGTAAATGATCCCGCTTGGGAAATGCATCTGATGCGCAGGTAAAAAAGAAAAATTATCCAAGTCCAAACGCCATAATGTCAAAAGACATTTATTTGTGTTGCATTTAAATATTGTACATAAGCTGCTAACATTTTAAATAAAATCAAATGTAATAAAGAAATTGGGGTTTTTTTCTTCAGCCTTACAGTTATTTCATACATGTCCAATTCTGATTCCTGAGTGAAACTGAGTGCGTTGTCATTTTTAGATGACTAAGACTTTATTGGCAGACTTTCTTGTTCTAGATGATTAAGACTTTTTTGGGCAGACTTTCTTGTTCTATGTGATTAAGACCTTGTTAGCAGGCTTTCTTGTTCTAGATGATTAAGACTTTGTTGGCAAGCTTTCTTGTTCTAGTAATCAATATTTCCACTGAAAATACAAGAATATGATTATAATTCTTGTGTGCTGAATGAGGATGAGTGAGTGTCATTTTTAGACGAGTATTGCTTTATTTTCTGACTTTCTTGTTCTACGAGGGCTGTCCGGAAAAGAACCGGCCATGTAATATAAATCAATAAATATTTTACATAGCACAATGATGGCTCAGTCCCCCTCAAAGTAGGCTCCTTGGGACATCACACAGTGCTCCCAGCGTTTCTTCCACTGTTTAAAACACTCTGCGAAGGCTTTTTTTGGAAGCGCCATCAGTTGCGTCGTCGCATTTTCTTTAATCTCATCGACGGTCTGAAATTGTCTACCTTTCAAACATGATTTCAATTTTGGAAACAGCCAAAAGTCGCAGGGTGCCAGGTCTGGGCTATATGGGGGATGAGTTACCTGGTTGATGTTATGTTTCAACAAAAAAATTTGCACTAGATGTGATACATGGGCGGGCGCGTTGTCGTGATGAAGACGCCAATCGCCAGTTGCCCACAACTGTGGTCGTTTTCGTCGTACTGCATTTCTCAACCGACGGAGAACTTTGAGGTAGTACTCCTTATTAATTGTTTGGCCTGAAGGAGCGTAATCGCGATAGATAACACCTTCCCAATCAAAAAACCCAGTCAACATGGTCTTGATCTTGCTACGGGTTTGCCGCGCCTTCTTCGGGCGTGGAGAACCAGGTGACTTCCACTGAGACGACTGAGCCTTCGTTTCTGGATCATAGCAGTAGATCCGCGATTCATCTCCGGTTATGACTGTCTTCATGAAATCTGGGTTATTGGTTGCGGTTTGAAGCAAACCATTAGCAACTGTGGCACGAAGTTCCTTCTGTTCTGGTAGCAGAATCCTGGGTCAGAATCTCGGATACAATAGTTTTTGGAATTCCCAGATCTTTTTCTAGTTCTCGCACTGTCAGTCGCCGATCTTTGTTGATTGCAGCCCGTTCACGTTCAACATTTTCCGGTGTTCTTCTTGTTGCAGGCCTTCCAGAAATGGGATCACATTCAACAGATTCTCGACCATCTTTGAAGCGTTTGTGCTACACCTTTATTTGTGTAGCACTCATTGCATCGTCTCCAAAAGCCTTCTGAATCATCATAATAGTTTCCGTGGAGGAATGTTGAAGCTTGACGCAAAATTTGATGCAGATTCTTTGCTCTACTCGTTCAGCCATTTTGAATGCGCCGACCACACAGTGCACGTGCTCACTAAACGGCTTTTAACGGTCTCGCTGACTGGTGCAGCAACGTCAACATCGCACACGTATGTGCATAATAGGCGTCTCTATTTGGCTGCCAAGTTACATCGATGTCGCGCAAACGGTTTTTCTAATATTAATTATGGCCGGTTCTTTTCCGGACAGCTCGTATTAATCTATTATGTTAATATTTCCACTCAATATAAAAGAATATAGTGATTATGATTCTAATGTGCTGAATGAGTATGAGAGCAACTTTTGGATGATCATTTCTTTGCTTGGAGTCTTTCCTATTTCTACTAATCTATCACACCAATATCTTGATTCAGTAGAAGATAGAAGTAAAGTTCTACAATTCTATATTGACAGCGTAAAAATAAATAAATAAAAATAATAATACATGATAATAACTTTACACTTCTTGTTATAGAGGCACGTGCAAACATCTGACTGTTCAAAGTGATGGGACATTTCATTGTTACAACTTTGATGGGACTTGCTGTAAGAAAACAACAAGTTAATGAAAGCATTTAGCATTATAAAAAGGTTCTCTTTTACGTGACGAAGATATTTCTCCTCTTATTTTTATTGTTATTTCATTTTTGTGTTAGTTTTTTAATATAAAACGGGACTGATATTAAAACCTGTCATTACCCAACATTTTATATTAGCCTATGTGTCTCGAACAATGTTTGGTTTAACTTTTTATGAAACCGTTACTTGACTCTTAAAGAAAAAAACTACAGTATTTTGGTGCCAACCTTCCAAGGTGCTCTTGATCGGAGGTCATTGTTCAGGTGGCAATGCATTTGAATTAAGTTTATGTTTCATGTTGTCTCAGTTCAATATTTCATAAACCCTTATCATATTTCCATCAGAACTATACATAATATTAATGTACTTAAAAAATATATTTTAACTCCGAAAGAACCCACATATATTCATCCTTTATTCAGTTTCTATTAAAACAATACATAACATTACTGTACTTTAAATTTTTTTCTTTTATTCCAAAAGAACCCAATTCTACATTTAACATTTCTATATTTTATTAATCCTTATTCAATTTAAATTAGAATTATACATAACATCCCGTACTATAACTTAAAAAAAAAAATCTTCGAAAGAACCCACTTATAAACTACAACCGACAGAAAAGTCCTTACGCTAACCATGGGAAAACCACCAAGTTATTTAAGGGTTAAAATTCTCGCTAAAGTAATTATATTCGTTACTTTTTACCTCCATGCGGAGCAGAGGTCTTTAACAAATGCATGCCATTCTTTTTTATCCTATACCATCTGTTCAAAGTCTTTCCATATCTTCTTCCTAGTTGAAACACTTAAAATACTTGCTCTGGATGACTTCTTCATGTTTGTTTATTTATTTGTTTTTGTTTTTGCTTGTGGCACGCCAATTGTGAATGGTGACGTGCTTCTTCAAATGTGTTTCTTCAAACAACTAGGTCAGCGAACCTTTGCTTTGAGCACAGCTCTAATTTGGTCAACTTTCAAGTCAGCTTATAATAATAATAATAAATTCTTTAAGCACCAAACACGGCGCATAAGGCAGAAACCAGTGCTCTCCAGGTTGTTCGTTGTGACGCCACTCCTCTTAGCTCTTGCACATTATTTAGGCCCAACGTTCTTCCTTCTCTTATTATTGTTCTTCTGAGTGTTTCTTTTGGTCTTCCTTTTTTCCTCCTACCCTCAGGAACCCAAGTGAGCGCCTGTAGTGGTATTCTGTTGTTTTGCATTCGTAGGACATGACCGATATATGACCATCGTCTTTTCCTTATATAGTCGGAGACATATTTCTGCCTAGAGTCTTCTCTTATTTGTCGATTAGTCTTGAATTCTTTCCAACTGATGTTCATGAGTTTTCTAAGACATTTGTTCTCGAATGTATTCAGCTTGTTCTCCAATGATTTTGTTATTTTCCAACTCTCACAGCCGTATGTTAACACTGAGATAACATTTGAATTAAACAGACGAAGCTTGGTATGTATATCCAATGATCGTAATTTCCAAATTTAAGTCTCGCTGAAGTAATTATATTCGTTACTTTTTACCTCCATGCGGAGCAGAGGTCTTTAACAAATGCAGGCCATTCTTTTTTATCCTATACCATCTGTTCAAAGTCGTTCCATATCTTCTTCCTAGTTTTAATGTTTGAAACACTTAAAATACTTGCTCTGGATGACTTCTTCATGTTTGTTTATTATTTTATTAAGGATTAATAAACGTGACGAAGATATTTCTCCTCTTATTATTTATTGCTTTGATATTTTGGATATTTTCTTAAGTCATAAAACAAGTAAAGGAACCCAAAAAATCATGTTTTGGGGGATCCACTTTTATTGTTGTTGCTAAATGCACTAAAAACAGACAATAAATGTTCCGAACATTATATTGTATAACATAAATGTAGACGGCCAATTATCGTGTGTCAGTAATTCTTCATGTTGTTCATAAATTTATATTTTAAGGAGGTTCTTCTTTGTGACTGTCTGAATAGGCTTTTCTCAGATGTTATTTTATTTTTTATTTCCGGTTCTCAATGTTCCTAACAAACGGTTCTTTATCAAATGTGAATGCTTCTCCAAAGAATCTACACCTAGTGTTATGATCATTTTTGCACGCTATATAGGGACTTGTATTTGTAGGCTATTTGGCGCGCTCAAAAGCATCGGTGCGCATGTTTCTATGTCTGGTTGTGAGGATGACGTGAGTTTGTTTGGGGTAGCAACAAGGCATTGTATACCTAGAGTCCTTATGGACTAAACGTGTTCTCAGTATTGCATAATAAGGGTAACTCAATGTGTTTGAGAAGATGCCCAGTGTTTAAGTGGACAAATCGCATATGTACAGATCCTGCGTTTATATATTAACTAGTTGGTAGTGATAATGAATATATCATAGCGTGGCACAGCCCATCAGTTTTCATAGAGTCCCATAGATGGACAAGTAATAATTAACATGAACAGTATATTTGAATGATATCAGTTCATCATATGAACTGATGGTCCATGTGCTTATGGAAATGCAGAGTGTGTGAAGATGACGGATGAACACGTGTCAATTACGTATTGTAATCTTTGGAATAATTATGGAACTGTAAGTCAAGATGGTGTCGTGGATGGTTTAAAGATATGTATAGGGAGTTATTAGGCCCAGTCTGAGTAGAGGTGTTAATGGTAAATAGGTGAGAATAACGGTGTAAGAAATAGCTTCCACGAGTAAATAGTTTAGGGGTAGAAACTGTCTCTGGATTGAGAAGATACTCTAATCCAGCCTATCTTTACGACTGTAATTTCTTATAAAACAATACCACTCTCCATACGGGTAATCTATATGTTTAACCACTCACACGCTCACAATTATGCGACAAACAGTACGCACAAAACTTGGAAAACTATGAATAAATGGGTAGGGGTCTGACCGACACATTAAGTTAAGTTTTGTTAAGTTTATTATCACTTAAACTTCACAACATCAAACATTTATATATATATATATATATATATATATATATATATATATATATATATATATATATATATATATATATATATATATATATATATATATATATATATATATATATATATATATATCAATTTTACAGAATTATGAAAATAACTCCATAAGTGCCCTCCCCTCTTGTTTAGAAAAAGAAGGATCCCAAAGGGAGTTAATAACCCAAAAGGTCACGATCAGCACTAGGGTATTGAATAGACAGTACAGAGAAGAACAAGTCCCACTACAATGCTATCCAGTAAAAAAAAATATTACACAATAATTAAAAAAAAGAACAGAAGTTTGCAGGTACAATGTTTTCTGTAACAAATGAAAATTATTTCACTTTTTCTCTCTTTCTCTGTTATACTTGGCCACTCATTCGCTCCTTACCTACTCTGGTGAAAACCATTGGTTTTGACAAATAATCCAGGAATGTGCCTATAAAGTCCAGTAATTGGTGTCATCCGATTCGGGCCCCAGTTCCTCCGATATTAATTAAACTTTACACGTGGAACGCCTAATTGGTGATAGGTCTCTGGATACACAAGTTTGTCCACTAGGTTGGTTAATGCCGGAACTCTCTGAGATATGTTATTCCCAGTAAAAAGCAGGGAAACATATGATTGCAAAAAATAAACTACTGTCAATTCTGATGGTGAACGAACGAACGAACGAACGAACGAACGAGCTTTATTTTCGAAGGGTTGAGAATTGGGCGCGCAGGCCCGTCTAACATTCTGCCCTTTCACTCTCATTAATCTTGCATACTATATCCTTTTATTCCCACGTATTACTTTAAGCATTAATTTAAAGGCATTGTCGTGAAACATTCTAAATCCACATATATAAATGAAAAGGTAAATGTAAAGCCTAACAAATAAATTCAATAAAAGGAAAGAAGAATGGTAAAGTACAGTGCTGTCACAATGACTGTACTCGAGATTCCCCCTTGTTTTCTACTTCGTCTGCAAATTGTAACGTTTCCACGTTGATAGTAAAGCCTACTGCATCACTACACGCTTTCTACAATAAAACGTGTACTGCATTTCTAAGAAAACCTTGAGATACGCAAGCTGATTAATGACCTAAATTAATACTAACATTAATTACACTACGTTAACATAAACGAAAGGACAGATGGACTTAGGATAGAAAGAGAGGGAGGGCTGAAAGCAGGAACGCATGCAACACGAACACGCGTCTCGCGATACAAAATTAATACCCTCCCCGCGCGAAAGGCCAGAAGCACTAACTTTTTTTCAAATCGACAGTGATAAAAAACACTACCCATACGAGAGTTAGGTTTAAAAACCTGTAAAACGCTTATTGGGAAACATGACATTCTACTGTTTTATGTCTAAACTCCTGACATTAGTCTGACAGTACAGCAGATACCATAAAGTTTGGAAGTGAGGAGGTGGCAACAGCACGACTATCCTAGAAGAAAATGCATATTTTGAACGCAGCCCCTTAGCCCCATTAAATTTATATATTTGGGTTCCTTAGGACTTGCTGACAAAGAATATGTTAAGTGTTACGCAAATAGTCTAGGAATTAACAAATTATTGCCAAAAGAAAATAGTGAGGATGTCGGACAGCACCAAATCAGAATCGCACAGTGGCATGTTTTGAAACCACCATTGTACAGGAAATAGGCCACCATGTTAAATCCTATTTGATAGCCGGGACTGATATGTAAGGCTAAACACGATTAGTCGGACTATAAATACTAGTTTTAGTTGTTAGGGGAAACGTGAGAAGGGTAGAATTTTTTGAAAAGCTGTGTAAACATGGCCCGATTGGTTAGACCCGCCAATATAGTCAATTAGGAGCGTCAGGTCAGTGCCACATGTTAAAATAAACTTACTAAGAAACAGTGCGTTGAGAGTCAGATCATATTTTTCTAAATAAAAGTCTGGGACAGAGGCAGATCGGAATTTGTGCCATTATTCATCGCCAGTCAACGTATCTGTGTATTATTTCCATGATATGTGGTAAGCTTGATATATTCAATATCTTTTTAATGAAAATTGAATGTAAATTGATAATTTATGTCTGTATATGTGTGTGGTTCAGTAGCAAACATGAGGCAAGGCCTAAATCTTGCTCCAACCTGAACAGGAGGTGTCGGAGAAAAGTAAAACTGCATGGAATTGCCAAACAGTACACTGACACCTATCTTATTGACTAGAAGGAACTAATGCTGGAATTGCAGAGGCGTAGTAACCATTTAGGAGGAGAATACTGGTGTAAATTGTTTCAGATGAAGCTAGCAGTTGGCCTAACGCTCTGAACTCAGTGTTTGTTATGTATTGTGTTCAGTCTGGAAATAGATTATAAATTAGTTATGAAGTAGGAGGTACAACCTTCTTGTTTCAGGGACCGTGGTCCTAAGTTATTGAAGCAGCACCTGGTCGGAGTTTTGCTGAATCCAGAGGCTGACAGCATACTCCTTGGTCCAGTTAGCGACCAGTGAGGTGTCTCCAGAACACAGTGAAGCAATCGAGCAGAGGAGTCTTTTCCTGCCGCCATCACGAAAGATAAGCTTCTGTGGCCAGAGGAGCTCAACATTATGTGCCCCCCTCTAAAATAGACATTATATTTAACACAGAGGGACAATAAACTGTTGCAAATGACAGGAACTGTGAACTTTTCCCAATACTATTTCCAAGCTAATCAAACACTTGAAGTCATGATGACAAACAACAACCTAGCTTGAAAAACAAAACCAGTATTACCTCATATTACTCCTTCACAACTTACACACATAAGATAAGAATAATACAATATGTCAATACAAAGATTATATTGATAAAATGTGTACATATTACTTGTAATTACCCTTGATTGTGATTCCTGGTTCACTGTGTAGTTGAATCAGGAAATCTATTATTGACAGTAATTAATACATATATATATTTGAAACTTAAACACTTGACTCATTTAAGATTGTCTTATAGAGTGTTATATGTGTGTGAGTGTCACAGTGTTGTAAAGTGTTGTGGAATAAATTAAATTGTTTATCTGTCTGTTGTTGTTGTGACTTACACTTCATCATTTTCATAACCCTAGGCATTTAACGTAGTCATCACAATATTCCAGAATAATTCTGACTGAGGTATAAATGTGGTAGCAAGTAAGGTCATCTGTAATACACCACACTTATTAGATACAGATACCTTCACAGCTGATCTCAGTCAGTACACTAAGTCCCCTATAAGATTTATAACATCCCACTTTACCACATATATTGGGGTCCTGTCCGGGATTTTGAATCCTTCCCTATTATAAATATTGGGGGTAATTCACTTCAGGGAATAATAAAAATTTAAAAGGTATCCTTGGGTGAAAATAAATAACGTTGAGCTCTCAGTGCCTGTGGTGTCCTTGGATAAGAAATTAGAGATTGTATTGTTTAGTTAGACATTATATAAATTTACCTGTTAGAAAATGGCGGACCTGGCCAAATTTCGATCGGCTGCTGTGCAGACTGCTAAAGAGTTAGGAATGGACGGGCAAATTATGATTGCTTATGTCACTGCTGAATGTGACAAATATATTGAACGGGAAGAAAGAAGATTAGAAAAAGAGGCCGAAAGAAAATTAGAGGCTGAAAAGGAAATTAAGAAGTTACAATTTGAGGCTGAGGCTGAGACTAAGAGGTTGCAGATTGAGGCTGACAAAGAGGCTAAGAAATTGGAGGCAGAAAGAGAAGAAAAAAAGGCAGAAAGGGAAGCCGAGGAAAGAAGACAGGCTGCAGAAAGGGAAGACAAGCGATTAGCTGCAGAAAGGGAAGCAGAAGATAAAAGATTACAAAGGGAACATGAGTTACGACTAAGGGAGTTTGAGTTTCAAGGCCATGCTCCTGAAAATGGTGCCAGTCCCTTTACCTCCGATGCTACTGCTAGTCAGGGAGCCTCAACCTCAGCTATGAATTTTTATTTAGATCATTTTGTTGAGAAAGAAGATGATATTGAGAGCTATCTAAATAGATATGAACTATTAGCTACCACGTATGGGTTAGAGAGAGAAAGGTGGAGCTTAAAGTTATCTCAAGGGCTTCGTGGGGCAGCTTATGAAGTTTTTGCCAAAATGAGCAGAGGTGATCAAGAAAATTATGACATGCTAAAGCAGGCTCTTTTGTTAAGATATGAAAAGAACGCAGAATTTTATAGGAAAAAATTTAGGAATGCTAAACTACTGTCAGGTGAAACCTATCACCAGTTCTCTGCACGGTTAGAGACATACTTGGAGAAATGGACTTCTCTGGGGAAAACCCAAGATCTTAAGGAAATGGTCCTTATAGAACAATTAAGAGAGTCCATGGCTCCAGACCTGAGAAAGTTTCTCATGGAACAAGGTGCAGAGAGACTGGGTGAGTTACTAAATGTTGCAGAAAGGTATCAAGCAGCTCAGGCAGAAGTATCAGGTAATAAAAAGAAACAGGTAGAAAATTTTAAGGCACCACAGAACTTTAATAAATTTGATCCTAGAGATCAAAACAAAAGTAAGCACCAGTTTGATAAGCCACGGTATGACAATAAAAATAAAACCCCACAATTCGATGAAAGGAAATATGATGAAAGAAAATCTTTCAACCAAGGAAAGAGATGGTGTAAAAATTGTAAGATGAACAATCATGACACTGACCGTTGCAGAAGGAACCCTATAGTTATGGCCACCCTTCAGGTCAGGTCGACCTCAAGAAAGGAGGAGGATATTCTGATAGATACCACTCCAGAAGAGATGAGGAAGGCACAGGCTGGGGATAAGACCCTCAAGCCTTGTTTCAGGAAATTGTCAACTTGTCATACAACTCCAGGCAAGGGAGATTTTTACATGAAAAACAAGTTGATTTACAGGAAGGCCGGAACTAGATCCAATGGTCACGGACAGTTGGTTCTTCCAAAGACATAAAGGGCAGACTTAATAAGGAGCCTACATGTGAAACATGATGGGGACCATGAGAAAATTGGTACCATCATCCAAAAGGTAGCTCAGAATTATTATTGGCCCAAGGCAAGGTGGGACATTGAGAATTTTGTAGAAAGGTGTAGCATAGCACATGAGGGAACACCCACAAGTGGGAACATTGATCAGGACCTGGACACGCCACGGGGCAAACGTAGGCCTGAAAATAAGAAGAGAAATAAATTTGATAAAGTGGACCAAAGGGAATGGGAAGCCTCTTTTCACGGACAAGCTTCAATTAACTGTTTTACAATGGCCACTATGCAGAGAGTGCAAAAAGATGCCTTACCCCAGGATAAGCCGAAAATCCCTCAATCGGACTTAAACAAACTGGAGGAAGAGGATGTAGAGAGGAAATCTCTCATCAAGAATTATAAGTGGGGAGAAAGCCCCAAGAAAAGAATTGGTAGCGGTCGTTTTGTGCATGATAAATCTGGAAAGAATAATCATCACTATAGCGCTTCGAGTGGAAGAGACCATACCGGTGCATGGACAAATAGGTCCACAAAATTAAAGGTCCATATGTAACGCTGTTAAGAACGTGGACTGATGAAAAGGCAGAGGAAAATATTACATCCTCATACCAATATGTGAATGAGCTGACCACTCGTTTAAAAACTGGCTGGAAACTTGCCAATGAAAATTTGAGACAAGCCAGGAAGAAACATGCTGCCTATTTTAACAGGAAAGCTAAAGACAGAGATTTGGCTGTGGGAGAGAAGGTACTGCTTCTTCTCCCCGGTAGTCAGAATAAGTTACAAATTGGATGGCAAGGTCCATATACAGTTCTAGAGAAGGTGTCTAGAACCAATTATAAGATAGATAAGAAGGGAAAGAAAAAATCTATCATGTGAATCTCCTGAAGAAATACTTGGAAAGAGAAAATCAGGAAGAGACACACTTGTTGACCTTGTCCATTGCCATGGAGATGAAAAAGGAACCACTTTCATCATTTGAATATCCATTACACCCCTGTGAGACAGCGGCACAGGTGAAAATCAGTACACATTTAACGAAAATTCAGAAAGAGAGAGTGCAACAGGTTCTAGATAATCATACAGAGGTGTTAACAGACCGACCGGGGCATACAAACTTATTGGAATATGATATGAAACTGATAGACCCCACACCTGTCTGTATGAAACCCTATTCGATTCCTTTTGCTAAGGAGAAAGCTTTGAAGGAAGAGATAGACTATTTGTTGAAGGAAGGAATTATTTCACACAGTGAATCTTCGTATAGTTCCAGTGTTGTGCTCTTAAGGAAACCCTCTGGAGAACATAGACTCTATAGATTACAGGAGACTGAATGCTATTACAGAAGGACAGGTGGATCCATTGCCGGATACAAATCAGTTGTTTGCCAGGCTAAATAAAGCTAAATATTTCTCAAAAGTGGATCTGAGTAAAGGATACTATCAGATTCCAGTAAAGCCTGAGGTTAGACCATACCTAGCTTTTAGTACCTCAGAGGGACACTATGAGTTTAACAGATTGCCATTTGGATTGAAGAATGCACCTAGTGTCTTCTCTAGAATGATGAGAAAATTATTGGACCCTCTGAATAATCCATGCATTACAAATTTTATGGATGATATCCTTATAGCAACAGAAACATTTGAGGAACACATTGACTCTCTGAATATGCTGTTTAATCGACTTAGGGAAGCGAATTTAACAGCCCGACCAACCAAATGTTGCGTTGGATGTAAAGAATTAGAATTTTTGGGACACACAATCCATCAGGGAAACATGACCCCTGACCCCAAGAATTTAGAGAAACTAAAGAAAGCCCGAGACCACAAACCAAGAAAGACGTGAGATCCTTTGTCTCATTATGTGGTTTCTACCAAAAGTATATCAAAAACTTTAATTCCATATGTGCACCGTTAACTGATTTGACACGTAAAGGAAATCCAGATCGAATTACATGGACACCACAATGTGAATTGGCTTACCAGGAATTGAAGGAAAAGCTTACAAGCAAACCTATTTTGAAACTACCTGACTTAAGTCAAGAATTCATTGTAAGGACGGATGCCAGTAATATTGGGTTAGGTGCGACACTGCTACAGAAATCAGATGCATTGGATGGGGAATTAAGCCCAGTGGCATATGCTAGCAGAAAGTTGAATAAAGCTGAAACCAACTACTCAACTAGCGAAAAAGAATGTCTTGCAGTAATATGGGCGATAAAGAAATTCAATATTTATCTGTATGGGAAGGCATTTAAGTTGCAAACGGATCACAAACCCTTGTCGTTTCTAGCGCAGGCTAGACATGAAAATTCTAGATTACTCCGTTGGTCATTACTTATGCAGCCATATGAGTTTAGCATAGAGTATATATCTGGAAAAACAAATCTGGGAGCGGATTTTTTAAGCCGCCATCCGTGTGATGAGAATCACCGTAAGCCCCAGAAATAATAATAAATTTCTCTATGTGTATATAGAATTATAGACTGACATATAACGTCTGTTTTAAGAGGGGAGAATTTGTCGTGAAACATTCTAAATCCACATATATAAATTAAAAGGTAAATGTAAAGCCTAACAAATAAATTCAATAAAAGGAAAGAAGAATGGTAAAGTACAGTGCTGTCACAATGACTGTACTCGAGATTCCCCCTTGTTTTCTACTTCGTCTGCAAATTGTAACGTTTCCACGTTGATAGTAAAGCCTACTGCATCACTACACGCTTTCTACAATAAAACGTGTACTGCATTTCTAAGAAAACCTTGAGATACGCAAGCTGATTAATGACCTAAATTAATTACTAACATTAATTACACTACGTTAACATAAACGAAAGGACAGATGGACTTAGGATAGAAAGAGAGGGAGGGCTGAAAGCAGGAACGCATGCAACACGAACACGCGTCTCGCGATACAAAATTAATACCCTCCCCGCGCGAAAGGCCAGAAGCACTAACTTTTTTTCAAATCGACAGTGATAAAAAACACTACCCATACGAGAGTTAGGTTTAAAAACCTGTAAAACGCTTATTGGGAAACATGACATTCTACTGTTTTATGTCTAAACTCCTGACATTAGTCTGACAGTACAGCAGACACCATAAAGTTTGGAAGTGAGGAGGTGGCAACAGCACGACTATCCTAGAAGAAAATGCATATTTTGAACGCAGCCCCTTAGCCCCATTAAATTTATATATTTGGGTTCCTTAGGACTTGCTGACAAAGAATATGTTAAGTGTTACGCAAATAGTCTAGGAATTAACAAATTATGGCCAAAAGAAAATAGTGAGGATGTCGGACAGCACCAAATCAGAATCGCACAGTGGCATGTTTTGAAACCACCATTGTACAGGAAATAGGCCACCATGTTAAATCCTATTTGATAGCCGGGACTGATATGTAAGGCTAAACACGATTAGTCGGACTATAAATACTAGTTTTAGTTGTTAGGGGAAACGTGAGAAGGGTAGAATTTTTTGAAAAGCTGTGTAAACATGGCCCGATTGGTTAGACCCGCCAATATAGTCAATTAGGAGCGTCAGGTCAGTGCCACATGTTAAAATAAACTTACTAAGAAACAGTGCGTTGAGAGTCAGATCATATTTTTCTAAATAAAAGTCTGGGACAGAGGCAGATCGGAATTTGTGCCATTATTCATCGCCAGTCAACGTATCTGTGTATTATTTCCATGAATTGTGGTAAGCTTGATATATTCCATATCTTTTTAATGAAAATTGAATGTAAATTGATAATTTATGTCTGTATATGTGTGTGGTTCAGTAGCAAACATGAGGCAAGGCCTAAATCTTGCTCCAACCTGAACAGGAGGTGTCGGAGAAAAGTAAAACTGCATGGAATTGCCAAACAGTACACTGACACCTATCTTATTGACTAGAAGGAACTAATGCTGGAATTGCAGAGGCGTAGTAACCATTTAGGAGGAGAATACTGGTGTAAATTGTTTCAGATGAAGCTAGCAGTTGGCCTAACGCTCTGAACTCAGTGTTTGTTATGTATTGTGTTCAGTCTGGAAATAGATTATAAATTAGTTATGAAGTAGGAGGTACAACCTTCTTGTTTCAGGGACCGTGGTCCTAAGTTATTGAAGCAGCACCTGGTCGGAGTTTTGCTGAATCCAGAGGCTGACAGCATACTCCTTGGTCCAGTTAGCGACCAGTGAGGTGTCTCCAGAACACAGTGAAGCAATCGAGCAGAGGAGTCTTTTCCTGCCGCCATCACGAAAGATAAGCTTCTGTGGCCAGAGGAGCTCAACATTATGTGCCCCCCTCTAAAATAGACATTATATTTAACACAGAGGGACAATAAACTGTTGCAAATGACAGGAACTGTGAACTTTTCCCAATACTATTTCCAAGCTAATCAAACACTTGAAGTCATGATGACAAACAACAACCTAGCTTGAATTAATGAACGCTTTATACACGATCGATTATGACGTGTATAGAGTTGTTTAGCACACAGTCGGTAACTAAGAAACGCTACCCTTTTCACATTGACCGTCAAGCTGTTAAGACGCGTATGACTCTCCTTCCAATGTTGGGCATGGTATTGCCATACAGATATATTTTATGCAAGTACGGACATGGGTCAGTCCATTGCTATTACGAAGATTTGAAATGATTAAAGGTCAGTACGAAGTGAAAATTAAGGAAGGATGAATTACAGTCCATAGTATTTGATTTTGCCAGACTCATAGACTCACTGTCGGCCGTTGGAAACCCCAACCGCGCGTGCATACAGCTATAACAATCTGCATACAGTAATTTGATTATTGGACAACATACTAAGGATATAACTGATCCTAATAAAACTGTTGACGTTGTCAACATTGACAAAAACATTATGAAGAAGAATAATAGGTTAAATAATAATGCTGGACTTAAAAGGAAACATAAAGTTAACACAAATAATTATGATGAAAAAGTTTTTACTTTGCCCAGTAAGGACACGTCTACGACATGTAGGAAACTTAATACCTTTCGTGATGATAGGTATCATCCTCAGTCCAGTCAGGATGATACGACATCTAACAGAAAGACAATGTCGGTGTTGAAAGGGAAGGCTAATTCTTTGATAAAGAATACATATCATCATTGTCCACTATTTCGTGACAATGATACTACATATATTGGGAAAAGTGCGTATTCTCGCACAGTGTTAGTGCGAAATCTGCCGCAGGATACTACCTGGCAGGCACTTAGAAATTTTTTTGATTATACAGCAAACGTTAAGTTTGTTCGTCTTCTGCCATCATGCAATGGGCAGAATAGACAGGCGATGGTTACATTTCGTAACAATCGAGACGCTCGTTGGGTAATCGAGCGTGATAATGGTGTTTATTTTCATCACCGTTATCTTAAGTTACAATTAGTACATGATTCTGCACCACGCAGATAATGGTGTACGCTCACCCTTTTGTCTTATTTCTTGATGACTCAGCTCTAGTCAGTCAGCATTTCCTTTCCTTATTGGTCATTTATTCTTATACGTCTTAGATATCAAGGGACACAAAAAGATATTTCATATTAACATGCTCAAGCAATTTCATACACGTCCTGAACACTTACAGTCAATTTTTCATGAACTAGATGACAACACAGTATCCACTTGTCATTATACTAACTTATCTGTCATCCAGGAAGAAGAATCTTCTTTTCCTGAGGTACAGTTACCGTTACCTGTACCAGTAGTTCAACCTACTGAATCTTGGCGGGATGTAACCATCTCTTCAACGGTTACACCGCAACAGCGTCTACAGATTGCTAATCTATTACAATCTTATCCAGATGTGTTGACCGACGTTCCGGGTCGCACATCGGCTATCAGTCATGACATTACTCTCAATGACGATACACCTATTCGTGTACATCCCTATTCTGTTCCTTTACATTTCCTTGCTAAAACTACTAAAGAACTTGAACAGATGTTGTCTCTGGGAATCATTGAGACTAGTAATTCGCCATTCTCTTCTCCATTAGTGATTGTCCGGAAGAAGGACAATAACATTAGACTATGTGTTGATTATAGAAAATTAAATGCTAAGACTATAGTTGACAGCGAACCACATCCACTTATCGACGACTTACTACCACGTCTATCCAACGCAACTATATTTAGTAAGATAGACTTAACTAAAGGTTATTGGCAGATACCACTGACCGAAAAGGCTAAGTACTACACACCGCATTTTCCACGCCACAAGGTCTATACCAGTGGAATGTGATGCCTTTTGGGCTTGTTAATGCGCCAGCTACCTTCATTCGCCTGATGCGACAAATTTTATCAGGTAGACCAGACGTTATTACATATATTGACGACATATGCTTGTTTAGTTCGTCGTTTGAGGAACATGTTTCGGGACTTAGATATGTTTTTGACACTCTAAGGAATTATCATCTAACTGCTAAACCTACAAAGGTGCAAATCGCGTGTAATGAGATAACCTTTTTGGGACATATCATTGGATCGGGATATATCCGAACGTTACCTAGTACAGTCTCCAAAATTCTAAACATAGCAGTTCCTCAGACGAAGAAACAGGTCAGGAGTTTGTTAGGACTTGTTCAATATTACAGTAGATTCATACCAAACTTGTCATCCATCACGGCTGTATTGTCTTCATTGTTAAAAAAAAGATATGCCGGTGAAGGTGACATGGACTGGTACATGCAATGAAACTTTCAACAAAATTATAAATTTGTTCTCACATGAACCAATTTTAAGACTTCCCGATGCTTCCAAAAGATTTTTCTTACGAACAGATGCTAGTAACTACGGCATTGGTGCATGCCTGCTCCAGAACCATGACGGCATTCTACACCCCACCTTATATATATCAAGAAAGCTGAAGCCGGCTGAAACAAAGTATTCCACAGTCGACAAGGAACTTTTGTCTGTGATCTGGGCAATAACGAAGCTGGAGAAATTCTTACTCGGTGCCCCCTTTACCATACAGACGGACCAACGTGCGGTCGCATCCTTGCGTCGATCCAACCACAAAAGCCAAAAACTTGCCAGATATTCAATCATCCTACAGCCATTCGAGTTCTCCATTGAACACATACCTGGCACTGAAAATTGTGTGGCAGATGCGTTGTCACGTAATCCTATTGACGACGAATAATCAACATTGACACTCTTAAACTACATCAATCAGAACTACATTGGATTGAACGAAGTATCAACTATAAAGGAACTAACCTTGCCTTCAATTCAAACTTTATAAACACTATATGCATCACAGAATTGAACGACAAGACAATCAAGGTATATATACTTACATTCGAACTTCGTATAATATCCATACACGATATACGAATATCATTGAACAATCATGGAATAATATCTGACGACAAGTCGAACTTATTATCCTATGGACTCTTAATTCTTCGATGCAGTTATAAATGACATTTCTTTCCGACGTGGACATTTGAACACTTTTGCCTAAAAGAATTCATCAGGATCAAGACTACGGATGGATCATCATATCCTATACTAATTAATTAGTTAACTTAACTTCTTAATTGAATTATTATCAATAAAATGAAAGGTGAGAAAAAAAATTAAATGAAAAAAAAAAAAAAAAAAGAGAACGAAATACTAAAAAGAAGAAATTATGAAAAGAGAAAATAAATCTCACACAAGTATTAGATTAATAATTTTTTTTTAATGTACCTATACAGTATTTAGTTAGTTAAGTTAGTTAGTTATTATTCACTAACACTTAACACACACAATTAAGTTAAAACTTATATTCGAATTTCTTTCTATTTCTTCTTACTTAGTTTGTCTTTTCTGCTCTCATAACATCGCGTGAAATTAGAATCTTAATAATTTAACTCTTAGTTTAATTAATTAATTTAATTTTAATTAGTCAAATTAATTCATATATGACATACTAATACGACAGACCTTACTTTAATTTAATTCTATCATTCACTATTAACATTGGACATTTATTTAGTTGATATAATAATATGTATAATATTGATATATAACGTTAGATGACTATGACAAATAGTTAGTTGACACGACCGCAACAGTTCTACTCAGAACATCGTCGGCCATATGTCACAATTGTGTTAAATTTTTTTTGAAAAATTGTTAAGTCGGATAGATATTGAAAAAAAATCTATCGATTTTTTTTTTTCCCCGGTGTACAGGGAATTGTTACGGTATATGATATTAACGCCGTCTGCTAAAGGTTACCAGACGTGCAATTATAAAGGTTAAGACATTTAATATATTGCGATAGATGTTTCAATTAATGAACGCTTTATACACGATCGATTATGACGTGTATAGAGTTGTTTAGGACACAGTCGGTAACTAAGAAACGCTACCCTTTTCACATTGACCGTCAAGCTGTTAAGACGCGTATGACTCTCCTTCCAATGTTGGGCATGGTATTGCCATACAGATATATTTTATGCAAGTACGGACATGGGTCAGTCCATTGCTATTACGAAGATTTGAAATGATTAAAGGTCAGTACGAAGTGAAAATTAAGGAAGGATGAATTACAGTCCATAGTATTTGATTTTGCCAGACTCATAGACTCACTGTCGGCCGTTGGAAACCCCAACCGCGCGTGCATACAGCTATGACAATCTGCATACAGTAATTTGATTATTGGACAAGGACTGATAGGATATCTACATATCTATGCCATATATTTTCAAGTTATAATATGTACCTTTGTGATCAACATGCATGAATCGTCTTGACGTGTAATCTGTATTAAATAATTGTGGACTCAATGGAACCGACTTGTCACATCAATCGTATTCCAAGGTTCAATTATTGTTCAGAATCTTCCACCCCTGCATTCGCGTAATCTTACATAGAAGGCACGATACACGATCACTCAAGAATATCAAGAAGATAAAACAATGGCCAGAATTTTTTTTTTTTTACACTTCATCATTTTCATAACCTTAGACATTTAACGTAGTCATCACAATATTCCAGAATAATTCGACAGGTCAAAGTGGTAAATAAGGTAAAGCTGAAAAGATTAGATACAGGAACAGCTGAAGACAGTCAGAGGAACCCCATAAGATTTATAACATCCCACTTTACAGGTCTGCTGAAAAGTTAACACAACAGATTCATTTACAGTAACAATCATAATATTTAATCGACCTAGTTTTTTTTTTTTTTTTAAATAAACAAGATAGTGACTGAAGAAAAAATGGAATAAAAAATAAAATAATATAAACAAAACAATAAATAAATAAGTTATGTATACCGACACTCAAAAACGTCTAATCTGTAGTAAAATGTGTCATCAATCCTCAATACAAAAATTACAAAAAACACATTCTCGCTTACATGCATACATTCTTGGCGAAAATTGAAATAATAAGAATAACACTTTCTTGCGCAAAGTTCTGTAGCAGAAAAAAGTCAAGCAGTTTAAAAAAAAAAAAATATCTGCATGTACATCACCCATTTAAGCAAACGGAAACATTCACATCTCTAAAGTACAGTGGTATGCGGGTACATTCTCACATACATTACATTATATAATCGTATTACATGGATATAAAACAAATTATTCCCATTAAAAACGAGCGGAAGAGGAAAAGAAATGTTGACCTATGGATGAGATGTTGACAGGCAAATGATGTTTCTATGGGGGTAGATAATCAGTGTTTAGGAAGTGTTTGAAAAGTGCTTTGTTAAATGAATATTGTGTAGGTAGGCTTTAAAGGTGGTGTGGAAGGCTGTTCCATAAGTAGGCTCCAGAGTAGGCTAGACTCTGTTTGAACAGGTCGATCCTAGGTTTGGGCAGACGTAACTGATGTAATTGTAGTCCCTCTCTTCTACTGGTTTGAAACAATGATCGTAGGTACGGCGGAGCATTGTTTGATAGAATTGCGTGGGTCAGCTTGGCTTTGTTGTAGAGAAGACGTTTTTCAGGGACAGTATTGTGGGTTCTTTTCCTGTCCTTGTGTGTGATATCGTGCGATTATCGGTGATCAGACGTATTGCTCTCTTATGCAGGGAGTGCAGTCTCTTCTATCGGTTTGCTCTGGGTGAGTACCGATTATGAACAGCGTCTTATCCTGGGTAAATTCCACATGGGTAAACGACTGTCAGAAGTCGAGAAAGTTGTTATGTATATGGCCACGACGGGCTGATAAAATTGAATGGAAATAAATATGGATATTTTGTAAGTTCCCTTAATCAATTACAGTTCAAAGAATGTTATTGTGTCGCCCTGATCGTTTCTGTTCACACTGGTAAGGGCGAACGCCAAGGGAAAAACGACACTATTATTACTTCAGTAACTGAGGAAACGACCACAAATAGGAAACCGCTAGCCGCTGGGTTTTGATAAAGCTCTGTATTAGGAAGAAACAAAACATTTCTAACATGACAAATCCTAGGCTATCAAGCGTAATGCATGATCTCTTAACCTCTCCGTCACTAATGAGGAGCAAAGGTGGACGGATTTATGTAGTCTGTTTACATATAAACGTCACAGATGAGAACACATATTAACGTGTTCATTACAAGGGATCCGAGTTTATTCCTTAGGCTTGTTTACAATCATCTGACATACTAATGCACGTTTTATCATACATGTATCATCAGTGCAGAGCCGGATTATTCATTAGGCCGACTAGGCACGGGCCTAGGGCCCCAGGCTTACAGCAACGAAAAAAAGCAATAGAGAATTTTTCTTTTCCAGAAAATATCCAGGCCCCTAAACAATTTTTTTTTTAATTCAATCCATTTAATTTTTTTTTCCGTTTTAAAATAATTAGTTAAAGTTCGGTAATAATCAAATAGTTTTTAAAAAGCAAATGGTTTAAAAAAATATTTTTTAGCGCTTTTTTGTTTAAAAACCTAGTATTATTCAAAACGTTCAAGTTGGCAACACTATCCCAAATATTAGTTGTTAACGGTTCTGATAAATCCCAAAGCGTGCATTTGTGCAAACGTTTTGTTTTTAAAATAACGTGATTGATTATAATTTTAAATGTGCAAATTTTTTTTTACAACGAATCCATATTTTTATTTATAAAAACCATCATAGGTCAAACAAGACTCAGGAAAAACTAAATTCGCTTGCTTTACTTTGTGTGGAGACGGACATGCTTTGTCGTATCGATTTTGATAACACTGACAAACAACATTTTTCTTTCTTATATAAGAATAAGTGTTCTTAGGTCAGTTTCTTGCGCTGATTTCAAATCTGAAATCCGTTTATCTCTATCACGTCGGGTTCTTAAGATATTTGTGAATAAATATATTTTTGGGAAACCGTTATTTGCTCCGTTTCATTTTTACTATATAACTTATTAAAAATTAATAAAAAGCAACATAATTCTACTTTTTATACTGCTAAAAGATGCATGTCATATGTTACGCGATTTTTCAAATAGTTACTGTATTTTGAAATAATTCTGAGCAAAATATGGCTTCTAGAAGTTGTAGAAATTCGGCTGATCTGTTCTGTTACGTGTGCGGATATTTTACCGAAAATCGTGTTTGACCAGAAAAACTTTTACACCATTACTAAAGAAAGCATATGAACTTTATTTCGATTCGAAAGTTGATGATGCAAATAAATCTTGGAAGCCAAATGCAGTTTGTTCGAAAAGGTTGGTTACGAAAATCGCCCAAAGCATAAGTCGATGCCTTTTGGAGTGCCAGTAATATGGCGTGAACATACAAATCACACTACTGATTGTTACTTCTGCTTGGAAATATCCATGGTTTCAAGCTTTTAAAACTAGAAAGTCTGTGGTTTATTCAAATATTGAATTGGTTTGGGGTGTGCCTCATGATCAATCACGTGTCTGATCCAAGTACACACCAGAACATAATCCGTTGGAATTTATACACCGAATAAACTATCAGAAACAGTGATAGTTTACAGAAAAAAATAATTCTGACTCCGATTACACACCGGTGAATGATTCTTCTTCTTCCGTCCTTAGCCACCGACCGTCAATGCAGTCAGTGGCCATTACGCCTAGTGGCGTCTTAGGGCAACAGCAGATAGGTTTTCTTTGCCATTGTTTCCCATCACGCCTATTGGCGTCTTTAGGGCAACGGCGAATCAATCCATTTGCTGTTGTTTCCGTAATTAGAAAACTGGCAAACGGGTATATCACCCACGTTGGTCGGAATGATGGTGTTTACTTAATTAACCATTCAGGACTTTCAAATCTAATACGTGATCAAGTCAAAGGACAAGCGGAATTACTCGGTTCGCGACTCAAAGAATGGAATCTTTTAGCGCCCAATACTCCGATATCTAAATTTCGTCATAGACACAGAGAACTTGTTCAAAATTTTGAGATGGATGATGACATTTGCTATTGCAAAGATGTAAACGGTCATGAGCACATAGTCAACGAATGGCGATTTTTCATCGATTCTTCCAAGACTAGTCTAAAAGCCGTGTTATTCCATAACAGAAATTTATTTTCATCAATTCCAGTCGCCTACTCTGTTCATATGAAAGAAACTTATGACAATATGGCATATACTTTTGGCAAAAATAAAGTACAATGACTACCAATGGCGGATTTGTGGAGACCTAAAGGTCATTGCAATTCTCACGGGCATGCAGACTGGGTATACTAAATTTTGTTGCTTCCTATGTGAATGGGACAGCCGCAACAAACAGGAACATTATGCAAGAAAGGTGAATCCGGGATCGTATGCAGTTTAAAAATGTAATACACGAGCCATTATTTAACAAAGACAGCTTCATTTTACCACTGTTACATATAAAGTTGGGGCTCATGAAGAATTTTGTAAAAGCGTTAGATAAAACGAGCAAAGCTTTCACTTATCTTCGAGAAAAGTTTCCGCAAGTTAGCGATGCAAAGATAAAGGAAGGTAGCTTTGTAGGACCTCAGATTAGGAAAGTTATTGCAGACAAACAATTCGAGAACTAAGGAGGAAACTAGAAAATTCAAATCGATCTAGGTATGGGAAATCAAAATCTGAACTAATGAGGGAAGGTCAAACAGAATTCGAACATGTCCCTCAAAATATTTGCCACATAATCTTGACATTTTCCCTGACACCTTGCAGAAGACCATGAACATGAAAGGATTCCATCAAGAGCCGTTCTGGAAGGCAAACGGTGGAGTGACCAGGGATTAGGATGCTTCATCGCGATGTACCACATGCCATTCACCGACGAAAGTCGACTGCAAAGAAATTCAAGCCTACATAACTGTTATACTTCTTGTACGAATGATGTTGTAATACTGTATGCATTGTTAAAAAACTTCAATTGCGTTTTTCTAGAGATCCCGACCTGATAGAGAAAAACGGTTTGCAGATTTAAAAACAGCGCATTAAAATTGACCAGAAAAACATAGAAATGTTAGAGAAAGAAAAAAAAAGACAAGAGACAGTTTTTTTTTGACGAGATCCATTACAGCCAACCTTCGTTGTGGAGATGGCAACTGATGATGATGATGATATAATAATGAAAACATTTATCTGAAATCCATTAGTTTTTTGTTTTTTTTCTAGTTTTACTTTTCAAAAAATCTTAATAGCCTAGGGCCTCTGGAGTTCTTTATCCTGCCCTGCATGGGTGAGATCTTCTCGTCACACCAAGGCTTTTGAGTTTTCCTTACATTCTAGCATAGTCCTTCAGCTTTGCAAATCCGGTTAAGTTGGGTTTTCAAAAGCTCCTGTACGTGCCGTAATCCATCCTTTTCTGCGTTCGCTGCTTCGGCCATGGCTCTTCTGTTTCCTAGTTTATTCTCTTTGTTTTTGTCGTCTGCTCTTTTGTAGTTTATTCCTATGTCTTGCTTCCCTGGTTCCCAATTCAAAGTGACACTGATGGTATATAATATCGTCATAGATTTCCAGCTTTCTTTCCACGTTTTCTTTTTAAAGCCAGTGTCGTATCAAGAGTTGCCAATATTGATTTCGCACTGGCAAGTAGAAATTAATGGCGTCTCTTTTCCTGCCCAAGCCGTGCGTACGATCATTGTCAGGCACATTAGCTTGAATATTCTCAACGCTGTAGACTGAATCCGTTCTGAAATCGTCAAACGTTCTTTCTCTGACAACAGTGCACTGTTGATCGATGGGTAAAGAATTTTCCAAACTCCTTTTTCACCATGTGAATTTTCATGCCTGTTTTGTGTATACAATTTCCTACTACTTACATATTCCAGCCGTCGTTCAGAAATCAAAGTATGTTTAGCTAACCTGACAGCTCCAATAGGTCACATGTTGATTCTTCATTCTGCCCTCGTCTCTCCTTTTTTTTTAGAATCCTTTGACCATTTTCACTTTGTGTTTTGCGAAGCAGATATATTTACGGCTTATGGGGTACCAACCGGGTGAGTCGATTTTTAATCTTCCCTGTGGCTTCTATCGATGGATAGGACACACACTGAGGAGACCTGTTGATAGCATTACAAGACAGCCCTTGTTCTGGAACCCCCAAGGCAAGATAGGCAGAAGTAGACCAATAAGCACATGGAGAAGAGAGCTGGAAACAGAGGTGAAAATGATGAGGAGAACGTGGATAGAACTTGAGATGATAGAACGTGTCAGGAGGGTATGTGTTCGTTGAAGGCCTATGCTCCTTGAGGAGCAGAGGGTTAAGACATATGAATGTGGCATCTGTCGCTCCAGAAGTCAATGCATTAAATTGACAAAAATAAGTAAACCAAACGACAGCATGGAACTACAGGCAACAAGACCCATGAACACTAAAATGTAAAGACATATATCACAAAGTATATTACTTCATAAACAAATAAGTAACAATGAAACACCTTAATAACAAATGCTAATATTTGCACCCTGGCAGAAACTACACAAGAACAAAAAAAATACAATATGCTATCTAGAATAAAGAGCATTATATGCTCAACTATAGCCAACATAGGGTTGAACAGGAGTATATATGCATAAGAAAGACCAGACCAAGGACCGTAAGGAAGAATTAATGTTTTGTTTTTTGCTATCTCTTCCCCTCCCACCTTTTTTTTTTTTTTTTTTTTTTTTGCATATACTGTATTTGCATCAGTTGGCGACCCATGTACCAAAATTGACAAGTAAAAATTGATTATATGCATTCAGCCGAAGGCATGCCGCTCAAAACTTTAAGTAAGGGAAACGTTAGGGACGCTACCTTTTCAGTGTTTTCCCCGACCACATGTTTGATCGTGACCCATAGGTTAAGTAAGAATTAATGTTTTAAACAATACGGTGAGTGATAAAAGGCGACTAGAGAGCACTAGCGCAGCTGGGGATGGGTGTAAGGAGAGCGGCCACCCTCTGAACACAATCTCTAAAAGTGGCATTTTAAAAATCTATTTATTAATTTTTTTACGCTCACCTACACAAGCGCGCGTACTCGTAGGAATTATTTTCTGCAGTATAATCAAATTCTGAACACTATGAATAATTCACAATGGCTCTCTGTTTCATTACTACTTGGTGCAGGGACTGTTTTCGCTTCTCTTCCAATTTTTTATAAAGTGGCACCTGTTCACTAAATCACATTTGGAGCATTTTAGCACTTCCAACCTGGCTGTCGCCTTGGGTTAAACCAGTACAGAAATTTAAATATATATATAAAAAAAAGTCTTATACAGCATTCCCCCGATCTTACTCTGTTCGACTGGCAATTTTTCAATGTAACGCTGTTTCTATTTTATGCCATTTGCCCGTTATAAGCTTAAACAATTCTATCTTAATCATCATCATCATAACCCTCCACTCCCAAAGGAGCATAGGCCTTCAACAAACACATGCCAAGTCCTCCTGTCACGTGCCACTCTCCTCTCAGAAACCGAGTGTCATGTTTTTTTTTAGCTCGTGGTCAAAGAACTCTAAGAAAGATGCCGCCTCCCGCGACAGAAAGTCCGGGACGCGTCAAAGATTTCTTCAGCCAACATTAAAGAAGGGGAGTGAACCTGTCCTGATTTAAAATGACAGGCCAGTTACCCCACTTTCCAATTACAGGAAGCCGAAAAGAAATGAAATGGCGGGCCAAAAGTAAAAAAAAGAATTTAGGGGGTTGCCTAAGCTCCACCCTAGGGTCAAAGTTTTAAACCCAGCGTCACTGGGGGAAGGGTGTCATGTAATATAGTCAGGGTGTTGCCTTGTACCAGGTTTTTCTCAGCGCAAACCTATCCATTTTAAATGATGGACGCTGTCACGGGATTTCCCCCCTTTGCTCTGCAGTAATGGTCCAACATTGGCCAAAATTCATTTTTGCTATGAATAAAATCCACGCAATTCGCTGTCTGTGGACTGACATTTTAGCCACGCCTATTTTTTCTGTCTTTCTTGCGCTAACGAGTTGTTTACCTATTATTCGCATCATGCCCGGTAATAGGGGGGCGAACTGGTCTGTTTAACAGAATTCTCACGCGAGCCGACATGTCAATCATCGGGAAGTGACAGGAGGCACGTGATGAAACTGATCAGACCCGGTAGCAACTTCAAGGGCGATTATAATATTTCCCGGTCATCTTTGATGTCCGACATTTTCAGGGGAATTAAGTATTTGATCTAAAAAAGGGGAGATAATCAAAGCTGCTTCGCTCGCAAGAGACGGTTCTCTGATGCCATTCGGCATAGCGAGTGAGTGGACCGTAGAATCTTTTTATCTCGTTAAGCCAGCTCACGGATTTCTCCTGAAACGTCCAAGGTGTGACTTTTGCCATCTTTCACAGAGATCACACACAATTTGTATATATACTGGCTGCATTTTAAGTCAGTTATCAAGCCTCTAAAGAAATTTTGGATAATCTACTGATGTCAAAGTCATTTGAGGCTGGCAACTTCAGCGTATAGAATGATGATTCATGAAGCACCACTGCAAGGGCTGGTGATTGCTTTATTGATAGTTTCGTAAAGAGAACTGCTACTGATGTCAAAGTCATTTGAGGCTGGCAACTTCAGCGTATAGAATGATGATTCATGAAGCACCACTGCAAGGGCTGGTGATTGCTTTATTGATAGTTTCGTAAAGAGAACTAAAAGCATAAAGTAATTCCAGGTTCTCTATGGAGCACGGAGGGAAAGATGAAAGAAATGTATCTACTGAGGGTCTTTAAATGTACCTACCTTTCGCTCAAGATTACTCTTGACAGAGATGTAAATAGAAGAATGATGCTTCTATGCCAGGGAGCCTCATAGGATTTTAAGAAATCAAGCACAACAGCTGAGGTCATGTAGGCCGTCATGAACCTATTATCCTCCCAGGCTGTCTATGAGGAAAAGAGAATTTGGTTCGTTTGGTGACACCCTAACTGAATTAATTCAGTAAAATATTGCTTCAATATCTTTGTTGATATGTATTTAAAATGACTGAGACATAAGGGTGCAGTTCACTCAACATTATTAAATCAACTATAAATTTGTAAAGATAACAAATTTAATAATCAATTATAGTTAACAAAGACAAAATAAATAAAAGTATTAATAGAACAAAAAAATTAGCCTTTAAGCATTCATCCCAGGTGATGATATGGTGATAAGGGTGGATTTAGGCTGACTTCAATTACCACCCCTATCGACACCAGTAAAATTATAGTTGTAGATGTATGGTGTCTTATCTGGTTTTGTGTTGTTGTTGTTGCTGTGTATAGTAGTGATGTAGTTCACAGAGTTACAGCACGTAGGGTACGACATGTGAAATCATAAATGGGTAAACTGCTCTGGACGTTTTTTTATCATTTATTTTGACGTCACAGGTACAAGTACGTACATCCAATTCACAATAGGGCAATGTCATGACATTCACGAATATCAGCATACATAGTTCATCAATGCATTTGACATATTCTAAAGATGATGATATGGCGCCAAGGGATTATATGGTTGGCTCCAAATACAAAAGTACATCAACAAAAAAATCCTCTTACTGTTCAGATGTGCTAAACGAGTCAAATCATAAGTCGCACGAGGATGGCATTCCAGGAGTGCAGGTCAAACTGACCTTTACATGCATTCCTAAGTCTAACCTTGACGTAGTCATATTCGCTGACACACAGCGACGTTCATAGAACAAAGAACTGTCCTTCGGGGTGAGTATGACCCGTGTACATATAGATCTCAGGTATGAAGATACCTGGGGCGTGACTTCTATTAGAAGAACCTCCCTTTCTGCAATGCATACGTGAGCAGAGATCGACCATTGTCAAACATAAAGTAAAGTTACAGATTGGATGTAAATGAAGCATTACCTTCGTTCGAAAATCCACACCACAGAAAACATACGCCTCCAGGCGTTTTAGAATACTCAAGGGAAGGACCTTGTAAGCTAACTATCTCACAATAAGGCTCCTAATTCCCTAACAAAATCACAGAGACGCCGGTACGCGTCTTCTCTGCTTCACAGCTTTTCATCGACTCCAAAGATAAAGAACCTTCCCAGACGCCTCGCGTCCGGACATGCGCAGAACCCATACACTTGAATAGCAATCAAATAAGACGATCTATGAACATTCCAGATAAAGATTTAACTAGATCGAGCCTTATTTGGACATGAACAGAGACCTCAACACAGGTTTCAGACATTCCAACAACAGTTGACCGATACTACCAAATAAGGAGAATGGTCACACTTCGTTAATAAAAATATGGACCGACCGTGTCTCGACACAAGGGGAGGTAACATCATATTAAATGATAATCTCAATTATCCAGAGTTATGTAGCTTTGACCGTCAAAAAATTAAAGTGTACTTTCAGTCAATCTAATAATACAATGTCTTTAGCAAAAAATGATCATACAATGACTTTAGAAAAAAATGATCATATAATGACTTTAGAAAAAATGAAGATTTGTGCGTAACATATGGTTAGTGTTTTTTTGTTCTGTTTTTTGTTTGTTTGTTTTTTTACTGTTTTTTAAAACAAAATTATAAGAGTTAGTTTTGCCGCTCTGTATTGGTACTTACCTGCCAATATGGTTTCACTTGGCTTCTGCTCTAGCGCATGTTATCATCACTAATTCCTCAAAGATGTTTGTATCTACCCCGTGTTTTCCAAACACGAAGATAAATCCGCCGGAAACATTACATCACTGTCCATATTTAAATGGTGTACCAAGATTTGTCATCTTTCGACACTTCAGTGAATGTTGCCCTTTTTGGGGCACGACATGTTTGCTCTTAGCAGCTTATCAAAATGCCATGTGGTATTTTTCAGCTACTGCCCGCATATCCAATGTTGGTCAGGTCCCTTTCTAGACAGAGTCGGGGACAACAATAAAAATGTTCTCATGGTCCAAATAGTAAATACGATGCCGAAGATGGGCATGCACTACTCGACCGTTATATTACTCAGACAGATAAAGGGGATTAAGCTGCCCACCAAGAAATTAGAGAGCATGTGCTGGAAAGCTACATAAGAGGCGATATATATTTCGACCTCATATCCGAAGAAGACGTTGTGTGAACTATAGAAACCTGTAGAAACACTCTCCCGGGTCCTGATGGTGTACAGTATCACCAAATAAAACAGCTCCATGACACAGGCATTAAGAATGTGGTGAGTGATTTCAACACCCGCATACAGAATGTTGAAGTGCTGGAAGACTGGCTACATAGTTACTTACGGTCACTTCCTAAAACTGGTAAAGACCACAAACTTCTCAGCAGCCATATAATTATCACACTGCAGAATGTCTACGGTAAATCACTAGAAAAGATCGTAGCGAGAAAAATAATGAACCATCTCTGGGAAACTATAGGCCCATGAAAGTAACATAAGGTGGCGCTGGAACACACTTGCTTATGATGTGTGCGAGAAGTTCCAAGGTAAACGAGAAACAGTTGCTGTAGCAATTGATTTAGCAGTAGTTTATAACAGTGTGAGCTTTGAAACTTTAATGAACTGTGTAATGGCTTGCGGTGTTGACCTTTGCTAACAAGATGGATTGCGGCTGCCTTAACTGAGAGATTAATTGCATTTGCTTGGGAACATGGACATCAGAACCAATGCGCATTTGCCCTGGACTACCCCAGGGTTATCCACTATCACCGGTGCTGTTTAACATCTACACAGCAAAAGTAGCCAATGTTCAGCTAACTAGACTGGGACGAACATTGACTTTTGCAGATGACATACTCATTTAAAGAAATGGCTCTGGCCGAAGGGAAATGGTTAATATTATACACGGGACACTACGTGAAGTGTTTAAATGGTGCAAGGAAACTGGCTTTAAAGTCAATCCCAACAAGGTCTGCGTGATGTGGTTGTGACGGGTTTGATAGAAATGACTGCCCGCCTGTCTGATGTTGCGTCAGGCTGACCTGTCTATTTTCTGTCCATCTAAGTTCTCCGCCCACTTTTCTGTAATTTTGTCTCTTTCTGTTCGTATTTCGGTCAGTATACATGTCAATCACTATAGACACTATCTACGCCTGTCTCCCGCACGCGCAAGGGGTGGGTGATCAAACAAATCTTTCTTGTTGGTCTCCAAGAAAACGTAGTACTTCCCTGGTCCTCTTTGATTTGGGAAACCCAGGGGAATTCCTTCGTTCTTTCACCTGGTGACAGCGCTGATCGCGGACAGAGCGCCGTTCGCATAAACGCGCGTTCGGGTACTAGTTGCATATTCTTACGTCATCTCTTTCCTTGTCTTAGTGAAGCCGGAGAAAACTTTTCGTTTTGCTTACGTAGATTTATGTTTAAACTGGAGACGATCAGAAGCGCTCTTGCGTATGATTATGTGTTTTGTTCTCTTCTTCATCTGGAAGGTCCGCTAATGCGAACCGAACACCTGCCATCTGTCTATTACTATTTAAAACCCATATGTCTGTCCCTCTTGATTAGTGCACTTTAAGAATTCTAGCTACGGATACTTAATACCTCCTGTTGATAGCAATTGGTCATTTCTACATAACGGAGATAATTCCTTGAAGCTGGTAAGACCGATATAAATTTCTTAGAGTAATTTGGGATGCTAGCATATTATTAATATATATGAACATAGTCTAAATCCCGGGTTACTAATTCTATTTTCTATAATTAATAGTAACTTTTGTGGGGCCGGAATAAACACACAACGAGAAAATATCATAGAGGTGTTTTTCAGACACTGAGGGAAAGATAGACTGTAGATGACATAAGGGATATATATATACATATATATAAGTATATTATTTCCTTTTGACTAATTGTTCTCTTCTATGTGTACACTGTAATTCCGTATTGAGTGTTCGATATCAGTTAGCCATTAATATTAGTCGCTGTTAATTTTGAACACGCCTGTCTATTTCAAAGCATGTTTTTTGTTTTGGAGTGACTAATCTGACCTCGCTTGAATATCGGTCAGATTGTGTGTGAGTCACGCTTGACCGCCCACCTGCGTTATCAATAAACGCGAGGCATGGTTTCTCGGGGTTTCGCCCAAGAGAGAGGGAGAGAGAGAGTTGGATGGGCAAGGCGTATAGATATCGACGTGAAGTGTATTCGTTCGTCAAGATAAAAGAAAGAGAGTGTGCATGTATGTGAAGTCGTGTGTGTAATTTTGAGCGTTCTGTGTGAGAAGATATGTAAATATTTTTGACTGTCCTTATTTTTCCAGACGTTAGTCAAAAGAAAAATGGACTGTGTTCTCTTTTCGACGGCCTCAACTAGAGTCTTCAAAGTCGCTTTGAGCCGTTTTATTTCTTTAAGAAGCTGCCATCGATTTTATCTTGGCCTTCACGTTATCAGCCATCATTTTCCCGGCTGACGGCTTAAAGTCAATCAACTCAGCGAGCGGGCATCCGTGGATTTGTTCTACCGCCCTTGCAAGCCGCAGCGCCAACGGGCTGTTACAGATTTGCCACCCATTCATCTGGGCAATATTGGTGAAGCCCTTTACACCCCGTCGCTGTGGATATTTCTCGCAGACCCTCCAGAAGAAAACAACGATTGCTAGCCTCTACAAGGTCTCACAGAACGCGTTGATGATCTGCGAGTTTGGAGTATTATTTCTGTGCTGGATTTTCGCACTACACTTAGCCGCCTTGTTCACTTGTGTTTTACGGAAGTAGGTGTGAGTTGGTAGTTATGTGACACGGTGTTCCCCAGGAGCTTAACTTCTTATCAAATTGGATTATTAAAGCGTAATGGAACAGTGTGGGTCCCTAAGTAGGAGTCTTTGCATTTTCTGAATTTATTATTCAACAAGGCAGAAACGGCCGTCTACCTCCAGACTGGGAGCCCCTGTCAGGATAACAGCAAATTTTGATCAGGACTCTTTATCTGTTAGGAAGAGTGAGCGTAGAGTGATCGAGTGTTAAGGTGTGTATGAATGAATCTATGAGTGAGGTAGAGGACGGTGGCCACAATTTCTTATTTTTTTGGGGGGAGGGGGGGGAATTAAATGGTTTTGGTTTCTTGTCGTGTAGCCTTCAGACACTGTTTTTTTTTTTTTGTGAAGGTCTACACCTTTTATTATTTATGATTTGTGTGATGCTGTGTGTCGTATATCGTTCGTTTAATAAAAACAACAAAACCTCATCTTGTGCTGGTCAGAACATCTTTTCTATCTGTCATTGGTGTAGTATTCATATGTCCCTTACTGTGTATTAGACTTAAGTCTTTTATTAACATTAACAAATAAATTGTCACAGTTTGCAGATGATGTTGCTATATGGAGGACTGGGAGACATCTGCCAAAATTATATAAGGATCTACAGAAGCAAATAAATAAAGTATGTAAATGGATGACAAAATGGAGTTTTCAGCTGAATACAAATAAAACATTGGGATTGATCTTCAGTAAAGGTAGTGTTGTTAAAAATAAAGTTATAGACATAAATATCCAAGGGCAAACATTAATACAGTGCAAACCACTCGATATCTAGGAATGATTTTGCACCAACAGCTGAACTGTAATAAACACATAGATAAACTAGTGGAGTCTTGCAGAGGATTGACTAACTTATTAAGATATTTGAAAGGTAATGGATGGGGTGCAAGCACTAAGACAATGCTCACTTTTTATAAATCTTTTATTAGAGGAAAAATAGATTATGGAAGTATAATATATGACTCTGCTGCACACAGTAACAAGATTAAATTAGACAGAATTCAGCATCAGGCTTTATGTACAATATCAGGTGCAATCAGATCAACATCAATGGGAGTTATAGAGGTGGCTTTAGGAATTATACCTTTAGAATTACGGAGAAAGGAGTTAAGACTTAATTACATGAACAAAGTTATGTTAGATAAGTCTCACCCAGCACATACAGCTTTTACCAGATGCCAACTAACAACTCAGGCCAGTCCAATGAATACCACTAGATATCCTACAGGATGGAAGTGTATGGAGGAAATTGTCCATCTTGGTACATTAATTACATCAATTAATAACAGTTGTGAATACAAGCCAGTGATTCCGCCCTGGGAGATCAAAAAACCAGTCACGGACTACCACCTAGCAGAAATACTTAAGAAAACAAATAATATAGAAAATATTAAAAACACAGCCAATAAATATATATACAACAAATATCAAAAGACAGCATTACTGTGTACACAGATGGATCCAAGGGAGAGGATGGCAAATTGGGGATAGAAATATATAGTTAAAACAAAACAAAAAACACACACACACACCCACACAAATAGTAATACGTCTTACAAGGAGAAGGACAAGAAAAACCTACGTTGCGGCCACAAGGCCTTCGTCATGGACAGACAAACAAGAGACAGGAGGGAAAGAAAATGAGAATTAAGTAGAGAACATGAAACTATAAAAATAAGAGGAAAAAACTCCCTTAATATTAAGTCCAGTCACATAGGAAGCAAGATGGCTGCCACTAAACCGGAAAGAGGAAGTTGATAGTACATTAAAAATAAGAAATAATGAAAACAAGGACTGGAAAAGAGTGAGAAAAAAGTAATCAATAAATAATAAATAAAATAAAAAAAATAAATAAAATATAAATAACTAAATAATAATAATAAATAAATTTAAAACAAATAAATAAATAAAAATAAAAAATAAATAAAATAAAAAATAATAAAGGAAAAAAATAATTTTAAAAAAAAAAAAAAAAAAAAAATTTTTTAAATATTAAATAAAAAAAACAAAAAAACAAAAAAAACAAAAAAAAACGTAATAATAAGTAAATAAATAAATAAATTAAATTATTAAATTAAAAAAATGGTAATTTAAAAAAATCGCATCAAAGTAGAAAGTCATAATACAACTGGGACTCGATAGAGAAAGGCGTCTCAGACAAAAGAATGTTGGGTATTCCAACCGTGTGGTTTGAGGCAACCCATAAGATGGATGAGGCGTTGTTCCTGGCGAAACCGACTGTTGGCGTCCGAGGAACAGTATCTGATGGCTGTCACCTGGATGTCAGTGGCACCGTGGTGGTCAGGGCCATTGAAGTGGATGGCCACAGGTGTGGAATTAAACTGAGAGATGTCATAGAGGTGTCTGCAGAATCGGTAGCCCAGTCGTGTGCCTGTTTGGCAGATGTACGTAATGGTGCAACGTTTGCATATAATAGCATAAATGACGTTGCGTGACTCACATGTGAAGCCATGGGTGATGGTGAACTTGGCGTTAGGGAACGAGACTGAACGTGATTCGATTACATACTGACATGTCTTACATCGTGTACGGTTACATGGCTTGGTTCCAAAGTGGCCATCGTTGATGGTTTTCAAACGGCTGTGGACTAGGAGGTCCCTCAAATTTTTGTCCCGTCTATATGCCAGCAAGGGTGGCTCACTAAATGCTTCCCGCGCCACTGGGTCAGCTTGGAGGAGAGGTAGGTGGCGATACAGGATCCTTTTGACAGCAGTGCTGTGAGGGTGATAGGTCATTATTAACTTGACTCTATCAGAGGAGGTTTTTTGGCGGGGTTTGAGGGCCTCTAGACGTGAGATAGAGAGAACACGTTCTAAGGCAGAGGTAAGAACATCTTCTGGATACTGTCTGTTACGGAAGAAGTCCAACATTTCTTGTGCTCGGCATAGAAAGTTGTCATCATCTTGGCATAACCGACGGAGGCGGAGAAGTTGTGAGAAAGGCAAGGAGTCCCGACAAGCCGGATGATGAGAGGAAGTATAAAGGAGGTAACTGTGTGCATCGGTGGGTTTGTAGTACACCGAAGTGGTGAGGTGGGGGGGGGGGAGTGATAGTGACAACAATGTCAAGGAAATTAACAGAGACAGTGGAGATGTGAGAGGTGAATTGGATCGCAGGGTGGAAGTTGTTAATGAAATTAATGAACCTAGATAGGTCAACCTCTGGCATATCGGTGAGACCTATGCCATCATCGATGTATCTATGATACATCAATGGAAAAGGTCCAGGATACTGCTGCCACACCTGATACTCCAGGTAGCCCATGAAGAGGCAGGCATAACTGGGACCCATCTTGGTGCCCATGGCAACTCCACTTATTTGGTCAAAGAACTGTCCATTGAACTCAAAGGAATTGAGTCGAAGGACCAGTTCTGCAAGGCGCAGGAGAGTCTCTGTGGCGATAGAGGGGTACGTGCGCTGGTCCAGGAAAAACCGGAGAGCTCGGAGACCATCAGAGTGAGGAATGGAAGTGTAAAGTGAGCAAACATCTAACAGAAATAAACGGTAGGTACGGTCTGGAGAAAGCTGAATAGAGGAAAAAGTAGTAAGAGCATGGTTTGTGTCCTTTAAGAAGGAAGGAAGCTGCTCTACAATAGGCTGGAAGATGCCGTCGAGGAAGTCTGATATACGTTCGGTAGGGCAGGCACACACAGAGACAATGGGTCTCCCAGGGTTGGAGGGTTTATGAATTTTGGGAAGCATATAAAACACAGGCTTGCCCAGACCACTATTGTCAATACGGAGATGAGAAGCGCTAGAAGGTAAGGACTTGTTGGCGATAAGACTTTTGATGGTGTCATGGACCAGACGATTGTTGAGGACTGTCGCATCATTGTCACGGCGCTGGTAGAAGGAGCTGTTGGTGAGCTGCTTATTACCTTCTTGGAGGTACAGGTCCTTGCGCCATACCACAATGGCACCTCCTTTGTCAGCCGGTTTGATAACAATGTCATCTATGCGGCGGAGCTTAGAGAGGGCATGAGACTCATCAGAAGAAAGGTTTGAATAACGCAGGCGTTGAGGTTGGAGCTGCTGAATGTCGTGTAGGGTATTCTGAATATATAAATCCAGAGCGTGGGAAGCCCCAGGAGAGGGTGTAAAATGTTTATTCTTGGGAGGAGCAAAGCGTGCAAAGGCATCATCTGATTCAGCCTGCGATCTCTGAGGACCATCACTGTTGCGGAAATGGAGCTGAAGTCGCAGACGGCGATGAAACCGATGGACATCTTGGAGGAGATTGTACTGATCAGAGGATGGTTGGAGAGGTACAAAGTGCAAGCCCTTGCTGAGGACTGAAAGCTCTCCCTCAGAGAGGGCAAGATCAGAGGGAATACAAACAACCTGGGAACGAGATGGAGTAGAGGAGGCAGGGACAATCTCAGGGGTAGGACAGAGGTGGGAAAGTGTGTCCTTTTTCTGGGTGGATAAATATATATTCCAATATGGAAAATGGCAAAAGAATATAGCATCACGGAAAATACATCCATTTTCACTGCAGAGATGGTGGCAATACTAAAAGCACTAGAAATATTCTCTAATAACCCTCCCAAAAAACTAACAGTTTTAACTGACTCTCTTTCATCAATTAAAGCACTTAGAAACTTACGAGAATGTAGTAGACCTGATATAGCAGAGGAGATATTTCTGGCTACTACATACTTATATTCCAGAGGATGTTCAGTCTTAATTGCTTGGATACCTTCACATGTTGGCATAGAAGGAAATGAAAAGGCAGATAAAGAAGCCAAGAAAGGTAGATCTGATAAAAATCTAATAAATGTAGGAAATGGTAAATCAGAGATTAAGAGCTTAATTAAAGATTTAATAACAGATGAATGGAAAGCAGGTGGGATAAAAATCTGAAAGGAAGACATGCATATAAGATGTTCAAGGCTCCAACAAGAAAATGTCAGATATCTAGGGAATTGAAAATTCCCAGTAATAAGAAGCTTCTCAGACTACACCTGGGAAAAGGCTATTTCAGAATAGAAGAACCTTACTGTGCAGGATGTCTTCAAGACAATAATATAGAACATTTCTTGTTAAAATGTAAGAGGTATGAACATATGAGAATACCAATATTACATTATTTGCAAGCATCCAACTTACCTATAAAAATAGGAGGTGTTAAGAATAGACAGACCTAGGGAACTGCATAATATAGTCAAACAATATTTAACACGAACAAATGTTAATATATAGTGGCTGGGAATGTGAATGTCTGATGCTGTTCTTACAATGCATATGACTTTTAACAGATGAAAGTCAATTAGATATCTGTTAAAGTCAGTTATATAACTGAAACCACCAGGCCTTTACACCCCTCAACTTTAATTTTATTCTTGTTCAGAGTTTCTTCTTGATTTTATTTTATTTTTTTTAGGTTTTTTTGTTTATTTATTTTTTTTACCGTATGAGCACAATTGTGATTGTCCCTATTTACAATGATTTGACAAATGTGATGTCACTTTCTCATATCGGCAGTTGTTCATATTATTTGGAATTGAAAACAATATATATCCTAATTATAACCCATCAGAGGTTGAACGGGATATTTTTCTTCACTAATTAAAAGAAAAAAATAAATAAATAACATTGGAGGGCGGGAAAAGATTGCCCCATTAAAAGTTAGTCATCAGGTAGACTGAAGACCGTACGGCTGCTACCCTTCAGTAGGCATATCTTCTCCCAGTAATTTCCACCAGTGACTATATTTCTACCTATTCACACCCTCTCTTCCATAGTCTGTCTGGCCTCAGACAGAATCTATCTCTCAATTGATACCTACCTGTGACAGTGGTTCTTCTTGAACAACTGTATAGTGAAAGCAGACCTTCCAGATATCACTCTCAATGGGCAGAAAATAGAAAGGCAAGACTAGCTGACGTACCTTGAAGTAACTTTTAATCAAGGGTTATCGTGTAAGCTCACCCGTGTGTTACCGGGGCCCGAAAGGGGAGCAAAGAATAGTAACACTGTTCCCTTCCATGCATGTCGTAGAAAGCGACTAAGGAGGGTTGGACATGGGGCTGGTTACCCCATCCTGTAAAAAATTTAAACCACAAAAAAACTTCAACAAATATGGACAAGTCAAATAAGGAAAATAAAACACAGCCATCCAAGACAGGGGAAGGTCCTCTCGCAGGGAGGCGTATGATGCAACACAGAGAAAGCCGAAAGGAGTCTGTGTTGCTGATTAACCTTCTTTCTTCTAGGAGAACTTCCAGATTTGGCACCTGGAATGTTCGGACATTAAACGAACAAGGGAAAGTAGCACAAGTAGCAGCAGAAATGAGGGAATATAAAATCGAGGTTCTGGGAATGTGTGAAACAAAGTGGAAGGGGGTAGACAGGAAGAAACTCATCACAGGTGAATTGGTGCTGTCCTCAGGACATGAAGACGAAAGTTCACACCATAGTGAAGGGGTAGCTATTATGTTATCTAAAGAAGCACAGAAAGCACTCATTGAATGTGAAGCTGTTGGACCCAGAATAATAACATCCACTTTTAAAACAGCTAAAAAGAAAATACATGTAAATGTCATCCAATGTTATGCACCAACTAATGACAAAGAAGAGTCGGTGAAAGAAGCATTTTATACTAGACTACAGGAAATTATGGATAAAGTAAAAAGAAGAGACATCACAATTTTGATGGGTGACATGAATGCAAAGATAGGTACAGTCAACACCGGATTTGAAGAAGTCATGGGAAAACATAGGCTAGGAATAATGAATGAAAATGGGGAACTATTCTCAAACTTCTGCGCTTCAAATCAACTGGCTATAGGAGGAAGCATATTTCCACATAAGAGAATACACAAGGCAACATGGATATCACCAGACAATAGAACAGAAAATCAGATTGATCATATATGCATAAACAAGAAGTTTAGATCATCATTGCAGGATGTAAAGGTATATAGAGAAGCAGATGTGGCATCAGATCACCACCTTCTGATAGCCAAAGTAAAAATGAAACTCAAGAGATATGCAACAATGCAAAATTATAGACAACAATTTAATGTAGGACATCTAAGAAATCAAGAAACAAGAGACAAATTTGCGGTCACAGTATCCAACAAATTCCAAGTGCTCCAACAGCTGGAAGATGTAGAGAATACAGAAGACTATTGGCAGCAGGTCAAAACTGTATGGAATGAGACATGTGAAGAAATACTGGGGAAAAGGGAAAGACAACAAAAAGCATGGATAACAACAGAAACCATCAATAAGATAAAAGACAGAAAAAACAAGAAAGCAGATTTAAACACAAGCAAAACCAGAAGTTCCAAAGCCAAGGCTCAAGAATTGTACACAGAAGCAAACAAAGAAGTAAAAAGAAGTATCAAAAGAGACAAGAGGAGGTATATTGAGGAGTTGGCAAGAGAGGCAGAAGATGCTGCCAAAGGAAATATGAGAGAACTGTATAGCAGCACAAAAAAGTTAACAGGGAAATACAAGCAAACAAGTTGCCTCATAAAAGACAAGAATGGGAAACTGCTCAGAAATATACAGGAGCAAATGAAGAGGTTGACAGAATATTTTGGTGACCTTCTCGATAGACCAGCTCCACAAAAACCCCCGGACATCCAGCCAGCAGAAGAAGAGCTACAAATTAACGGTGAAAGACCAACGAAGGAAGAAATAAAGAAAGCCATAAAGCTTCTAAGAGATGGAAATGAGGCTGGACCTGATGGCATTCCAGCAGAGCCCATCAAAGCAGATATCGACACTGCTATAGAGATGTTACATAAATTACTTGGTAAAGTCTGGGAAAAGGAAGAGATACCAGCAGAATGGAAGGAAGGATATCTGGTTAAGTTGCCTAAGAAGGGAAATTTACAAGAGTGCACAAATTATAGATGAATAATGTTACTATCAGTGCCAGGAAAAGTATTAAACAGGATTATCCTTGAGAGATTAAAAGAGTCCATAGACAAGCAACTGAGAGATGAACAAGCAGGTTTTCGACAAAACAGATCATGTACAGACCAGATAGCCACTTTGAGAATAATAGTTGAACAAAGTCTGGAATGGAATTCACCACTATACATCGGATTTGTGGACTACGAAAAGGCATTTGACAGTGTAGACAGAGAATCACTTTGGAAATTGATGAGGCATTATGGAGTTCCCCTGAAGATCATTAATTTAATAAAGAAAACATATGAAGACATGACATGCAGAGTTCTTTACGAAGGACAGCTTAAAGAACCGTTTGGGATAAGAACAAGAGTGCGACAGGGATGCCTCTTGTCTCCATTTCTTTTCTTACTAGCAATAGACTGGGTTATGAGATCATCGACAACACACAACAGAAATGGAATCCAGTGGGCTCTGAATAAGCAGTTGGATGATATGGATTTTGCTGACTTGGCTCTTCTGTCTCATAACCGTAATCAGATGCAAGATAAATTGAAAACACTCGATGAGAGGTCACAGCAATTGGGTCTGAAAATACACAGGGAAAAGACAAAATTAATGAGAATAAATGCAGGCAATGATAACAGGGTTGAACTTGAAGAAACACCAATACAAGATGTAGAATCGTACACATATCTTGGCAGTAATATAGACAAAGTTGGAGGGACAGACAGCGATATCAAACTAAGAATACAAAAGGCAAGAGGAGCTTTCATTGCATTGGGAAATATATGGAGATCAAGAGAAATCGGATCCAACACGAAAATAAGAATCTTCAACTCAAATGTGAAGTCAGTCCAATTGTATGGCTCTGAGACATGGAGAACAACAAAGACAACAACCAAAAAGCTACAGACTTTCATAAATGGGTGCTTGCGTAGAATAGAGGTATTAAAATGGTATGACAAGGTTACCAACGTAGAACTGATGACAAGAACTAGGCAAGTGCCAGTGGAACAAGAGATGAGAAGAAGACGATGGCGATGGATAGGACACACACTGAGGAAACCTGTTGATAGCATTACAAGGCAGTCCTTGTTCTGGAACCTCCAGGGCAAGAGAGGCAGAGGTAGACCAAGAAGCACATGAAGAAGAGAGCTGGAAACAGAGGTGAAAATGATGAGGAGAACGTGGAAAGAACTTGAGATGATGGCACGTGACAGGAGGACTTGGTATGTGTTTGTTGAAGGCCTATGCTCCTTTGGGAGTGGAGGGTTATGATGATGATCGTATAAGCTAAGTTAGGGTGACCAAATCGTTTAACGCAAAAAGGAGGAAAATATTCCCTTTTTGCCATAGAAAAGAGGACAAGGTAGTGTAACATCGCCATAGGCATCCAGTCTGTTGTCCACCGCCATTTTGTCGTTATGTGGCAGCCATCTTAGTTTACATCTAAAAATAACTACATTAGTAGTGCCGCTTACGGATAGCAGCCAATCAGAGAAGAGTAGCGTCAGGCTCTAGCGTCAGTTCAAATTCTTTATTGATTCTGGTCGCCGTCGCAGAGAGAGGACAAGCTTTGAGAGCTGAAGTCTAGTTCAAGAACATGCCTGGGACTTAAAGTCTACGAACACTGTCTGTGTGTTCGGTAGTATTAAATGTTGATCTATATAAGGCTTTGTGTTGCTTGAATTGCTAAGTCTGCTGCTGAGAGGGTTGCAAGCAACCAATAATTGCAACCCCTGTCAAACGATCCTTAATAAATTTTCTTAGTGCATGGGTATTTGGGTGTGAGGTACACCTAGCCCCTGTCACAGTAGGACATTATTATGAAAAGTAGGACATATATATTTTTGAATAATAAATAACAATGAAATTTAATTTTGCACATTAAACAATAATTTCATCAAATCACCTTGAGATTTTGTGTCTACTGATATTATCTTCTTCTTCTTCTTCCATCCTTAGCCATCAACCGGCAAAGCAGTATGTGGCCAGTACGCCTAGTGGCGTCTTAGGGCAACAACAAATTGATCAATCTATCGCTGTTTCCACCACGCCTAGTGGCGTCTTTGTGGAACAAAAACAGACCAAACAATCTATCATTGTTTCCGTAATCAGATTGGTTGGCAAGCAGGTGATCAGCCCACTGTGCGAACTGATATTATAAGATGATACAAATCGTCTTTAAAAAGCTTGATTCCTTTTTAAATACACACAAAACATTGTCACATAAATAACACTAGCAGTTGTTCTGGTTCTAGCGCATGCAAATTTGTTGGCACTTTTTGAATGATGGAAAGGGTTTTAAAGTTCAGTCCACCGATTTCAAATTATTGGGATGTTTCACAATGTGAAAAGCAAAAGGACTTTCTGTAGCAGTTATGTTTTCTGTTCTGTACTTATTTCTTTTGTAAACAACGTCTGTGTTGATCGTGAACTTTCAAACACGAGTGTTAGGGTTCACGTTTTCGCATGCGTGCATGTGCGTTTGATTCTTCTTTTTAAACCAGCAGTACTCTTTTTTGCTACTGACACAAATGTGCCACCTCTGCACACGAGACATTCTGCATATGAATCTTGCTGACATCTGGCAAAACATTGACATTTTAATTCTTGTTTTTAATTTATCTGCGAATACACACTTTTCTTTATACAAATCACAAGGTCTTATATATTTGGACATGCGCCCTAATATAACCGACGGGCCTTGTATCCAGGTTGAAGGAAGTTTGGTACTTAGAGTAGGTTTGCGTAATAAATATATACTTACTTACTTACTTAGTCGTTCCCCTTCTACCGTGAGGTGTAGAGGTTTGGAAGAGAGAGCGCCAGACTATCCTATCGGCTGTCTTCCTTCTGGCCTGGTTCCATTCTAGTCCTCGGTCCTTCAAAGATTGTCTAATGTTGTCCTCCCAGCGGACTCTGGGTCGTCCTGGGGGTCTGGATCTCTGGCTCTTTGTTTCCCATGCTTGTCGTGGTAGCCGATCTTCTCCCATTCTGCAGACATAGCCAAACCATCTTAGTTGGGACTGTCCTACTTGGATCTGCAGGGGGTGGGATTTTAGGCCTTGACGTATCTTCTGGTTGCGGACCATGTCTCTTCTTGTTACTTCAACCACCTTCCTCGGATACCTCATGTCTGAGGTTTGGATCTGGCTTTTGTGGGTTGTAGTCATTGCCCATAACTCGCATCCATATCTCAAGACTGGGACATAGGTGGAGCGGTATACAGCCATTTTCGTTTTCTTAACAACCTCTCTCTCTTGCTGAGGAATCCTCGATGTATGGCCTGAAAAAGTCTCCAAGCTGCTGCTTTTCGAGTGGCCAACTCTTCTTTGATGCCTCCCTTTCGGTCTATAATAGCTCCGAGGTATTTAAAGTGGTCGACCTGCTCCAGGACCTGTTCTCCCAGCTTAATCAGATGTCTTCTTTCTTCTCGTGATATCACCATGGATTTTGTTTTAGAGCTGCTTATGATCATCCCTCTCTTCTCCAGCTCTTCCTTCAAGACTTGCAGGTTGGATTGGAGATATGCCTCTGATTTAGCAATCAGGGCAACATCATCAGCAAATGCCAGCTCTAAAATACAGACCGGTCTCATCTTCCAGTACCCCACTGAATACTTTCTATTTTTCTCCGTACATGCCTTGATGACGTCGTCCATGAGGAGTATGAAAAGATAAGGTGACAGGATATCACCTTGTCTTACACCAGTGGTAGTCCTGAACTGTTCTGACTTATGGTTTGCTGTCCTCACATAATTTCTGCAAGACTTGTAGAAGCTCTGTATAGCATTAATCAGAGGTGCTGGAATGTTCTTCCTTGCCAAACAGTCCCAAAGTTTGCTCCAGGGGACCCTGTCAAACGCCTTTTCCAGATCTATGAAACAAAGATGGATCTCACTCTTATACTCAAGGGCCTTTTCACTCAGCTTTCTGATTGTGAAGATTAGGTCTTGAGTATTTCGGTTTGCTCGGAATCCGCACTGGACCTCATCCAGTTGTGGCTCAGCTAGGCGTCGGAGTCTCTGCTCTAGGATTCTAGAGCAGATTTTACCAGGGACACTGAGAAGGGATATGCCTCTATGGTTTCCACATTGTCGATTGTCACCCGTTTTGAAAATTGGTGTTATGATGGCAATTACCCAATCCTTTGGTATGGTCTTGTTGTACCATGCTGCCTGTACGACCCTTAAGAGTAATAGGTCGCCTGATGCTCCCATGTTCTTAACCATTTCTGGTGTTATACCATCATGCCCTGCTGCTTTGCCTATCTTGATTTTCTCCAGTGCTGCCTTCAGTTCTTCCATCTTTATGTCATCTTCACCATCATTGGTTTTCTCTTCTGTACTAGTGGTTATCATTTCTGATGCTTCACCATGCTCACCATCCAGGAGTTATGAGAAATATTCTTTCCATCTTTCCATTACTTCCTTCGGGGCAGTAAGCAATACGCCTTGCTTTTCCTTTATAAATTTGAGAGGGCATTGTTTTTCCTTCCTCATGTTCTTTAGGGTCTTATAGAACCATTTCTGCTTTTCTTGCGCACCTTGTCCTAGCTTTTCTCCAAATTCTTCCCAGGACTTCTGTTTTTCTGCTATAGCACGTTTCATTAGCTATGCCCTCAAACAAATGTAATTATCTGATTAACCGTCGAACGTATTAATGCCATTTTTTGCATACGATGTTATATTGGGTTAGACCCAACAAATATATACTTTATATCTGTGCATCTTGTCCAGTTCCCATAAACGAATGAAATCCTTTGATCTTTGTCGGCATACTAATTATTGTGTATCGAGAAAAGAAATTTTACCACTTCAGTCACAGATTCTGTGAATTGATTAGACATAGGCGTGTCTACTATTACAATAATGTGGCCATCACGTTTGCATATGAATATCTGTTGAAGATGATTTCTTAAATGATCTGCATGCGAGATACTCGTGACATTGTTTGTCATTGACATTTAATGCCCTACCAAACTGGACCTTCATTGATCTAATTATTTCAATAGGTATCACCTCTTTTCGGTACATAAATATCATAATGGAACGTTGCTCCTCTAATGTGCTTGTAAATAACGGTAAGGTCATCTTTAAAGAAATTAAACTTCATCCGAATCATATTCAGATGTCTCTGAGAAATTGATAATCAATCTCGGCTGAATGAAGGACAAACCATCATTCTTCCAATATTCCTCTTCCTCTTGTAACACATGGTTCTCACATTTCTTCCAATAATCCCTGGCTATATTGGAGATGCCATCACAAGAACAGCTATGCTATGGACCCCTGAAGGAAAACGAAAGAGAGGCCGACCAAAAACAACTTGGCGGAGGACTGTGGAGGCTGAGATGCAAAGAATGAACCAGAGTTGGGGCACTGTACGAAGGATGGCCGCCGACCGAGCAAAGTGGAATCATTTTGTTGTTGCCCTACAAGACGCCACCAGGCGTAATGGCCACTGACTGCTTTGACGGTCGGCGGCTAAGGATCAAAGAAGAAGAAGAAGATATTGGAGATGGCGGCTTTTGTAAGTATTTCAAAATCTTTTAATTTGAACGTTCTATTTTCTGTTGCTACCTGTTCCTTAATTTTAGCCCAGACTAATTCCATTGGGTTTAAGTGAGAATGGTAAGGAGGCAATCTTAAACATCTGTGACCATGTTCATGGATTGCCTTGTCTATGTGAAATATCTTTGTATGCAGTGTCTTTTTTACAATTCCAAGTAATTCAGGCTTCAGGGACATTTCGTTGAATGGAATGTCGTTTTTGGTCAGCCAAATCTTTATTACATCTTTAGTACTTGATGAATTAGGAACTTTATCTTCTGGTGCCACAACGTTGTGATATGAAGCATTGTCCATTATCAAACACGACGGTCTATCCAAGGAAGGAAGTACATGATTCACAATCCAATCTTGAAATATCTTGCCATTCATCCCTGTATGATAATTCCTATTATCTGTGGATTTTGAAACAAATATGAGTTCAGTATTATTTAGAAGCCCATGATGGCTGCTTCCTGCATGTGCAATTATTAGGCGCTGTCCTTTGCTGCTTGGTACTAGTCTCTTAGTTGTCCCATCAGATTATTGCCATTCTCGTTCATTACTGTGGTGCGCATTGATCTAAGTTTCATCTAAATACACAAAATCATAACAATCTCTTCTCATTTCTCTGACCTCGCGTAAATATTTGCTTCTCATTGCAACTATATGTTTCTACCACCAACATATTTTCTAAACGTGAATCCCAAACTCCTAATAGTCCTCCATAGTGTAGATTTGGAAATATCAATGTCATTATTCTTTCAATTTCCTCAAAGTCACTGCCTCATTATTGTGAAACATATTGCAAATTTCTCTGCGGATCAATTCTCAGTCAAAATTATCCACCACTCTTGGCCTAATTTTCGTGTGTAAAACACTGGAATTAGACATTTCAGATGTCACTATCCAGCGGTGCAATGATCGTTTGCTTATCCTCAAGGCATGAATAGTCCTCTTTTGTGGGTTTGAAATAGAATGATATAGTTTTCCTCGAGTAGCTTCATTGCAGAAATACTTAAAAATCCTATTTGTGAGTTGCTGTAATATCATAAAATGTACTCGCAGACTCATTTTTCCTACTTAACCACTCAATACTTTTTGTAGACACACCTCTGATTGACAATGTGTGAGTAACACCGGATATAAACTGTTTTATGTTCAAGAAGTGCAATTTCACGCTAAAATAATGCCAATTGTTTGATAACCCAATCATGTGGAAATGAGGTCGTATAATTTACTGTAGACATTTCAAAATGTGTGTGTGTGATGTGTGTTGGCAAGTTGACTTTTGATATTACAAGGGGATTGACATAAGTCTTGGGCCTGACCATGAAGGAGTCAAAGGAGGAAGATGAAACTTGGCACATTTAAAGTTCATCATATTTGCACTGAATGTGTAAAGTACGCGTTTGTTTCTTCAATGAGTTTTCCCGCTACGGTGCACTGCGCAATGTACCCTATTGACCGGATCTGCTGCTCCAAAGATTTGACAAAACAATGGAAAAGAAGGAGGCCAGAACTGTGATAAACTTTCTGATGTTTCAGAGAAAAACACCTACATTTTTTGGAGACCATGGTGACAGTAGATGAGACTTGGGTACACCATTATGACCCCGAATCCAAAATTGCCAGCATGCAATGGAAAACCCCGGGCTCCCCAACACCTGTCAAGCCGAGGGCGCAGAAATCTGCAGGAAAAGTGATGCTGACTGTTTTCTGGGACGGCAAAGGTGTCCTTTTGAAAGATTATCTGCCTCGTGGCAACACAGTTAATGGACAGTACTATGCAGATCTTCTCACAAAACTAAGAAAGGTTGTGACCAGGAAACGAGGAATAACGCGCACTCAAAATCTTCCATTGCTTCAAGACAACGCGCCCTTTCACAAAGCACGGCTTGTGCAGCTAGCAGCCAACGATTTGAATATTGAAATTCTTCCACACCCACCATATTCTCCAGATTTGGCTCCATCAGACTTTTTTCTATTCCCACATCTTAAAAAACAGCTAAAAGGAAATCATTTTGACAGCGATGAAGAGGTTATACTGGCATGTGATGACTGGTTTAGTTTGAAAAATAGGGTGTTCTACTCCCAAGGTCTTTTCAAGGTCAAGAAGAGATGGCAGAAGTGTGTCAATTCAGAAGGTGGCTATATTGAAAAGGAATAAACACTATACAAAATTTCAGTTCTCTGTGACATGTCCTTCATGGTCAGGCCCAAGACTTATGTCAATCCCCTTGTATATCGCAAAGAAACGAAAATTGAAACCAATGGCTGCATGTTAATGAAAAATTTAATTCATAGGGTCTATACCATTTCAAATTCACACACAAAATTTCACTTATATGAGTTATTTATTCGCTGAGATATAGCATTTTGAAGTTGGGCAAAGCTAGTTAAACGTGCTATAGCACCTTGTTCTTTGTTTCTGTTTTGAGTGTCACATATTCTCTATATTTCTCCATTTGTCCTGTTGTGTTTTTAGCTCCTAAGTATTGTTTCCATGCCATTTATTTTCTCTTTGACTTCCTCTATTCACCAAGGTGTCCTCTTTCTCTCATTCCAAAGTCGGACTTCACCACATGCTTCTGCAGCAGCTGTCTTTATGATGTCCTTGAATTTAAGCCAGAGGGTTTCCAAGTCATCAGGTTGTTCTTCTGTGTTGTTCACCGCTGCAGCAATAAGCCCCTGATATCAGGTCTTAATTTCTGGCTCTCTCAGCTTGTAGATCCTAATGCTCATTTCTCCCTTTCGTTTACTTAGTTTCTTGCGTGATGTTGGGCAGTTCCTAGGCTGAGCAACTCTTTCAGTTGTTCTTTTGATTGTAAGCAGGTAGTGATCACTTCCAATCTCTGGCCCCCTCCAGACTCTAGCATCCCGGACATATTTGAATGAGCTCCTCCTAACAATGGCATAGTCGATCACTGACTTCTCATTCTTTGTTGGTTCACATCTAGTGTATGCATGTATGCGCTTATGGGGGAACTTTGTGTTTATAATGATCAGATTCTGCTCACTGCAGAATCTAAGGAGTCGCTTTCCATTGTCATTGAGATTATCTTCTCCATATCTTCCGATAACTCCACCCCATCTTGCATGGTCATTTCCAACTCTGGCATTGAAATCTCCGAGCATGATAATTTTATCTAGGCAGTCATCCACTGTCCTTTGAAGCAGCTCGAAGAATTCCTTCTTGACCTCTGCTCTCTCATCCTCATTTGGCCCATATACTATGACTAGGTTGACTGTGGTATCTCCTTCTTTTAGTTGTACAACCATAATGCGCTCCGAGACAAAGTTCCAGTAATAAATATATAATGTCATGAATTAATGATTAACTCGATATTAAAGTTAAAATTGTTGTAATTTGCAATAGACAACGAGGTTTTAAATGACTAAACCTAATACCTTCTTCTTATTCAACATGTATTTTTTGGTATAGTCCGTTCGGAAATTCGTGCCCACAGAAAGCGTCAATTTTCTCCAAAACTGTTTGTTGTATGGATGTAGTGAAATTGACAGAGATACAACGGTAAAATATCTCCAAAGATAACATTTAAGGATAAAAACATAATGCGTAGGCTGCGAATAGTACATGATCGCCTAGACCGCGGGTCATCATCCTCCATAATAATTGACTTGCTAGACAGGAGGGGAACGGCGGATCAAAAAGGAAAAAAATATGACTGGAAAGATTGCGTGAGACTAGAAAGGCAAAGGAGACGCAATTGGGGGGGAAACGGAGAAAAGTCACGTTTCCCAAGTTGACATAAAAAGTAAGCAACTCGACAGAAGGGACCTTAGATATAATACGCCACAGTCATTTATTGGACGCTTTTGCAATACCAAGCCCTTGATTTGAATTCAGCGGCTAAAACGCAGATGTTTGGAATATTACAAAATTTTAAAAGTACTTTTTTCTTAATATTAATGTTAGGAATATAAAAATTAGCTGGCCGGATGGCCTATTCTGAGCAGTGAACTAATATGGTCTTAATTTTACAGACGGATAGATAATATTGAAGATAATGACAAAAGACAGTGTTGTTCACATCATCGACAGACTGTATTGAATCTAAAAGTGTCGCTAATTGCACACAAAAAACACGACCTCGAGTCGCAGGTGTTCAAATCTACGTAGTATGGAAGAGAAGGGATATTTGTGGTGGCTGTGTCTAAAAATAACTTTTAACGACAAAATTTTGGAGGGGAGAGAAAGGTTGGTTCAAAAATCAAGTACATTTTGTAGAAACACAAGTAGAGACGGACAGACTAACAGATAAACATCCATACTTGACTGAAGCATGACTGAAATGACTTTAGTGTAGGAAATTTGAAAAAAATAAACCTAGGCAGTGATTGGCCACAGACAAGCATATTGTCGGCGCTTAGACGCGGATTTGGGGTCATTTCTCAATAGTTGTTCAGTGATAGACACAGATTTTAAAGTGTGGTGATTTCCATATGAAAGAAAGTGTAAGAAGTTTAGGGACGCCATACTATAGCCAGCAGCTCAGCTGAGTTTTGCTAGCAATTCTGTGTTATTTATTCATAATCTGGTAAGATTGAAATTATTTCTTTGTATATTTTGAAGATTGTTTCATGTTCGAGTGATTTGATACTGCCATATCGAAATCTAGCCTTACAAACAAGTAGGGATTTGCTCTAGACCCCCCGCCCTAGTCAGGGTCTAGGGACCAACAATGTACATAAACTCCAGCAAGGATTATGCAAGACAGATCAAGTGTTGAGAATAATGAAACATACTACCTATCCTCTTTTAGGGCAGAAAACTAATAAATATTTTTCAGAATCTATAGTCTGGGAGGATCTATCTGATGTAAACCCACCATGGTAAATGTGCTGTTTGGTCAGAGAGATCTGACCTGTCTGTATGATGTGGTTGTTGTGTCAGTGTTGTGTCCAGACGTGGGTAGAGAATAGATTTTGACACATGGCCCATACTTTGATTGCAGAGCTGTGAGTTTCTGTTGTCAACAAAGCAGTGTCTATTCAGTTGGTGACTTTACTCGAGTGTATCTGTGCAGTACTTGGGACAGAGACCACCATTATTGCCCGCCAGCACGGAGAGGTGGGACCACCTGATTTCAGCACCAGAGCTACAACTACAAGATGAGTGAGCCTCTGGTCTGCTGGACATTCACCAACGCTGTGTAGTTACTAATACCCCATAAAAATTCCCACCATTTTCTGGACACTGTGTAGTCAATATAGACAGGTGTGATGAGGCCACCCCAACAGCACAAACATTAACTATCCTCCCAAGTAGATGACTACTAGAACATTTTAATAAAACTAACTAGTATAGTACATATATATGTACACTATTGCATTTATGATATAATATTCCATGCATTTCTTTTATAATCTCTAAATCCTTTTAAGTTCTGGTCAACCTAAAAAATTGATCCAGAACAAAATAAATGTAATTCTATCAAAAAATTTTACACACGTGAGTTAGTTCAGTGTATTTTAACATTTATTAATATTATTAGTCTTGTTAAATATCTGTGGGTATATCTATAACCTATTACACCACACTACATATCATAACCCTAGACACTTTACGTAGCCACATTCATTAAAAAAAAATTAAGTGTGAGGTCGTAGTGGTAGCAAGAAAGGCCTTCTGACAATTCTCAACTACATTTTATCTCAGGAGCCTTCACAGCTGGCCTCATACAATTACATTTAGTAATATCAACATCATACAATACCATCAAACACCACTACAATGGACATGAATTTTTGCATGCAGTCTTAGATTTTCCATGCAGTTATTAATATATTTTTTGTCCTTACAAAACTCATGTCATGTTCGAATTTTCTTCTTTACGTTATATAGAAAACTCTTATCGTTGTCTGGTTTAATTTTTCTGAGTTTTGCAGGAAAGTTACAAGATCCGTTCAAAAATATTTGTTTTTGTTTGAATTAGTGTAGTGACTACATGTCCGCACGAGTGCACACCTATTGTACACAGTCGCGAGTAACTAATTCAAACTAAAAAACAATATTTTTGAAAGGATCTTGTAACTTTGCTGTAAAACTACTAAAAATTAACCCAGACAACAGTAAGAGTTTTTTATATAACGTAAAGAAGAAAATTCGAACATGACATGAGTTTTGTAAGGGCAAAAAATATATTAATAACTGCATGGAAAATCTAAGACTGCATGCAAAAATTCATGTCCATACAACAAACAGTTTTGGAGAAAATTGACGCTTTCTGTGGGCACGAATTTCCGAACGGACTATAACAGGTAGCAATAAACAAATAGAGCAAAAATGTGTAAAACTGAGTTAAAATATGATGATAATCTATCACTGTATACACTATCCAACAACATGAAAGCTTGCAGAATTGCAGATACATTATTTGCTCGATTCTATGGAAATTCAGTCGTCATTAGTGAAACTGAGATGAAAATTTTTCGAAATGACGTTTAGTAAATCGCGGGAAAAGCCGGATATTTCAACATTTTAGAAAAAATCCAGCCGGACGAATAGTTTATGCATGAAAAGCCGGACAAATCCAGCCGAATCCGGGCGTGTGGTCACCCTAGATAAGCACCGTGTTGATCACATCATACAGAAGTGCAGGAGAGGTCTGGCAGCCCTAAAAACAATGGCTGCAGGGAACGTGGAGCACATATTATATTTCTCCTGTATCATCAGTTAGTTATATCGGTAATCTAGTATGGGCTAGGAATACTCACGCTGCCAGTAACACATTGTGAACGACTAGAATGCATTCAAAATGAAGGGATGCGTATAGTTTTGGGCTGTACGCGAAATGTCCCATTGTAATAATGAGGTACATGCCTGGAGTGCTGTCCATTAGATCCAAATATATGATGGCCCAGGCATAAGCCTATATGCAAATAACCACATACAGATGTCATCACATGCATAAAAACAATTGACATCAAAGGAGCAAGAATAAAGAGAGGAATGTCATAGATGGCACATACAGACGCTACGATTATGTGACATAATTTGTACGCTCTTTTCTTCTCTCCGGCAGTATTGAACTACTTTTGTTGTGCGTAATGAATTATGTGCATTCTTCTTGTTCTTCTTCCTCGTTCGTCCTGAAAAGGACGTAGGTTGAGTTGTGTCTGTTTACGCCGGAGCTGCGATATCTGCTCCTTTCGGCCGACACATCCGACTTAGCACGGCATTTTTTGGGATCGGGTTTGCCTTCCCTCTTCGATCCCTACTCTCTCAGCCAGACTGCAGTGATGCAGTGTGTTTCCAGGACCACCACGTGGAGGTGGAGTAGGGTCTTGGTCAGCTCTGGTTCGCTGACCCTGACGCAAGCAGTCAAGCTTTGGGTCGCTGACTGCATTCTCTATTGCTGCATCTTTGGGTCCCGCATTATTCAATTGTTAGCACATTTTAATTCCCTACCTTCCGACAGGTAATTGGTATTTTTCGTGTCAATGTTTACGCTCCTTCTATTCATTTCGTGTCGTGTTTGTTTACACGAGAGCTGATACCCATTAGCCCAACTTGGCTAGCGAGGTTATTTTAGTGGAGTGGCCCCGTGAATCTATCATTCCTATAGGGGTAAGTTGTAAATGTCACAGAACGGTTTCGTAAGTGTATATGATTATATTGATTGGTGTTAAGAGTCACTGATGTTGTCGACACTTGTTTAAGAGTAACTCAGGGATTGAGTTCATGTCTGACTTTATGTCAGCATTTTGGGACTTATACGTGCGCTCTTCTATCCTTTGCATAACAGTATTTAATTTTTCATCTAATCCTCTACTCTTTTCCTGAAAGGTTCCTCCTTCCTGAATCAGTTTTCCTATATCTAAGTGATCTATGTCAAATACTGTATCACTCTCAGAGATAGGAATTTCTTGAGATGCGTGATATGAATCTGCATTCATAGGCACTGGAACACCATCTAGTTCCTCAGATGTTTTTTCTTGCTTGTTCAGTACTTTGGCTTGCTCCTCTATTCTTTGTATTTCAGCCATGTGATATGAGATATTTTGGAAGACTGTTCATGTATGGGTTAGAGTGTGACTCATCCATTGAAGTTTTGTTGTGTAAATGATCAGTCACAGACATATGACAACTTCTTCAGTGAGACGATATGTTTGTATCCAATCACGAGTTGGTACATGATGCGTTCTGTGGTATGTACTCAATTCTTCAGTGGAAAACTCCGTTTCCCATCTGGAGAAAGCGGTAGTGTCACAGAACGGTTTCATAAGTGTAAATGATTATAGTGATTGGTGTTTAGGGTCACTGATGTTGTTGACACTTGTTTAAGTGTAACTCAGGAATTGAGTTCATGTCTGACGTTATGTCAGCATTATGTGACTCGTGCGTGCGCTGAGAGAAAGTGTGTTCGATGAACACAGGTCTGGGTGACTGAGAGAGTACCCGAGTGTGAATAGAGATAATCTGTGTTTGGCAGCCGAGCTGTGCGCTCGAGTCTGTGATTTGTAGCCGAGCGGTATGATCGTATTGTGTGACTGTGGAAAACCACAGATATGCTTATCCAAATGTTATGGATATAGCTATTATATTGTAGGTCCTACCTATTGTCGTACATGTGAAGTTTATTGTCGCGCGTTTGAGCGTTCCTGTGGGAACTTTATATTCCTGTTCATGAAGAACAGTATGGGGCGCTGCGTTTCCCGCCCTGGAGCTACGATTGATGCGTCGCGTTTTCCTGCCTAATATCTGTTACGTTGGAATAAATACAGGCGGTGTTGGGTTCCCGCCTGAAAGAGATTTTGAGGGAAGCTATGCGGCGATGATTAATGTCGCCAATCACTTGTGCTAAGTCATTCACACCTGGATGGTGTATTACAGGTGTGATTGTATATACCTCGCATACAAGCGTGTGTGTGTGTGTACTGTTAGTGTATGTCCGTAAAACCAGGGCGTGAATACGGTAGTTAGTTATTTCCTACAGCCAATGTTAGCCTGGGTAAAATTTCAGTAGGCGCGTTAATGTAACTGATATTCAGGACTTGTGGAACCGTGTAAATAAATGTATTGGATGTGACGGTATTGCCTCCCCTACTTTGCGGTAATGGTCCAACAGTGGCCAAAACTCAAGAGTATCTAATATGGGCTTCAAAAGTGACTACCTTCGCACAAGATTACTCTTGACAGATTTGTAAATATAAGGGTAATGACACTTCTATCTCAAGGGGGTTTCCACAAGATATTCAGATAAGCGAAAACAATGCTGCTTTGGCTGAACACGTTAAATCTAGAATCTGCCGACAACTTTTGTGAAGAATTAAGCAATGATTAATTTTAGCTCGTAAAGCCCCCACCTCTGATTTACTCAGTGGAATTTTTATTATTCTGGTATAGCTCTGTTTAGGGTATGTTTAGTAAATTGACTGAGATAAACATGCAGTACATTTAAAAGGATTAAATCCAAGTTAAATTTGTAAAATTACAAAAAACAAAATTTAATAATCACTTAAGTTTTAACAGTTTGAAAATAATTTGAATAGTTATGGATCAAGAAAAAGTTATCATCAAGGTCGTGTAGCGATGTAAATGTTTACAAGAAGTTCAAGTGGCAGCATATATATTGAACTTAGCTGCCAATGACGGTTCTGCTCCTTCTGATGGGTTGGTTCTTTCTACATTGCTCACCCTCATCGCTGGTCAAGGTTGTCGGGTGTAGCTCGTTTCCCAGCAATGTCAAGGAGAGACTACGAAAGTTGGTTCCTCGTCTTAAAGCGTAGGTCACGTGTCCCTTCTTGTTCCAGAGATAGTACTATCTGTTGGTACCACCAATAACTATGATAAAGAATAGAAACGAATCGCTCTCCAGAGTATTGCGTTTTCCGACCCATAATTACGTGCCCGCCTCTTCTATTCCACCATCCCATTTAACTCAGAATTTACCCTCAATAAAATTAAATTTAATCCCTCGGGAAAAAAACTTTCTTTACATTTAAATTGAATCGCTTTAGCTTTACATTACATTTAAATGAAAAGGTTAATAGTACAGATAGAATATGTTTACATTTACATTTTTACTGGTTGAAAAACGTTCACAATATAAATTGAATATGTTTTCATTTATGTTTACACTGATTTAAAACGTTTGAAACATCCATGAATAGGTTTACATAGACATTTACACTGGTTTGAAACTGTAAGTATTATAATTAGAATGTACATCATTTCTTTCATCTTTCCCTCCCTACTCCACATGGAACCTGGGACTATGATATGGTCGTTTTCTAAGTGGTTCTGATATGAGGGTTCATACACTATGCTGCCAGCTGATATGATGCTACACTGGCCATCGGCTGGTACGTCGTTTATATCTGTATGTACGCTGACCACTAGTTGAAGCGACGGTTATTTCTTATTGATATTCGTCGTGTCTTATAAAGATTGTCAATAGGGCTACTGACTTAAATGCTGTCAGTTTTCGGTCGGGCTTACAGGTGGCCGACTAATATGGTGACACTAATGACGACAAGTCTATAGGCTGTGATGATGATGAACCAATGTCAATATAAAAAACCAACGTTCAGGTATAATGATGGACACTGAATTTCATGGCTTGAATGACAGTTTCTACAACGAATTTATTAGTCAACGTGGACGATAATATCATACGAAGACATACTTGATCATCAGACATGGCATTAAGAATTCAGCATGTAGATAAATTACAATGTCAAAACTTGATTGACCTCACTGTCCGTTGGACAACCCGTGGACAGCGAAAGTATTGAGGTGAGTTTAACTTGCATCTTTTCAGATCCTATCCTTTTATAATGTTTACATATATATCTGGCCGAATATCTTCCCTTGAGACTTCATTAATAACATAGATTCCAATCTTACTTCGCAGAGGATCTGGACACACTAGCGGTAGGTCATGAATCGCCTTACCGAAGCCCTGCCAGAATCTTGTAAAGTACTTATACGGAGTATCACGTTGAGATACTGAAGAATATGAGCCAGAATTGGCTGTGGCAAACACTTCACCCTGGAAGGTAGTGAAATATATAATAATAATCAACTCTTCCCACAATATGGGACTCTGAGACCAGAACAACGTCTGTCTTGAAAAGCCGGCATCTTGTCTCTCTCTGACGCGTAAGCGCTCTTTGGCAACCAACGAATATATCGCACCAAATTTGTGTGCTATAGTGCATAATAAATATAAGTTATTATTACTTACATGGATGCGTACCTAAAGTACATCCAACAAAGTTAGATTGTGTCATCTGGTAATCTGTTAAGTCCACACACTTAACACTTATGTGAAAATGGACGTAACAGTATACCTCGAACCCTCGGAGAAAAAAATATAAATTTATTTATTTTTTTATATTATCGCAACGAGGTCAATCAAATTATATAATACATTCTATCAAGATAATAAATACTAATAAAATATGATTATGAAACTAATAATAGTGATGAAAGAGATGTGAGACTTCAACTCAAAGAAATGAGATGGAATGTACCAAATTATACAAATACTATCAATTTCAATTTGGAAAATGTTGTAACACTAGTGAAAATAGGTGATTAATGGAGATAGCAATCGAACTAAATGCTAAGGAAAAAATTTCAAATAAATGAAAGCAATTAAATTGAAACTAAAGTATACATGTAACAACATAAGTATAGGAATGATAAATAGATGAAAAGAAAAAAAATCAAATCAAACAACACTCCTAGTAGGGCGTAGAATTACTTAGCGACGCCAATGAAGCACGAATGATAAGATTGCTAACTAAGATATGACATGTTAAAAGTAACAGCGATATGAAAGCGTGATTATCTAATCATAAAATTGATTTGTAAGATATATATAATAAATACTAAACCTAATTAAGTTGTCTTATTGTTATAAGTGTTCCGGAATTGTTCACGTCATTAAAAATGAAGTAACCAAAAGAGTCACTAAGTCACGATGTTATATATTAAGACTGTCAACAACGAGAACCACTAATATAGAGTTGGAGTGTAGATGTCATTATGTTAGGAATGTTAAGTTCCAATTATAGCACTTTTTCAAAGTTCACCACATCTCACTTTATTAACGGAATGTTATATATATAAAATCCCTGAAATGTACATATAGATGCAATGAAGCATAGTCACTTGAAACATAAATACGGCGACTTTTTGTACATAATAATGTTATTGAACGATGAGGAAGTCATGTTTCGCCAGTAGTAATACAGAATCGATGAGGTGTAGTGGCTTCACCCTCGGTATGGCGTAGCGGCTCTGTTGAATCCTGAGGACAACGTGAAAGAACGTCTGCAAACACGTTTTCTGAACCAGGAATCGCTCGAATGGAAAAATTATAAGGCTGTAGTGCTATGGCGTATCTCGTAGACTTTGAAGACTTCAAATCTCTGGTTTGGAGCGCTGTAAGTGAGCGTTGGTCAGTCTCAACGACAAAGTGGGCGCCCAAAAGAAACCTTTGTAGCTTGGTTATGGACCAAACTAACGCCAATAGTTCCTTATCCAGGACCGAGTAATTACGTTCTGTAGGTGTAAGTTTTCTGGACAAGACCATCACTGGATGTAATGTACATGAGTAGCACTGTATCAATGCTGCACCGATCCCAAAATCTGAGGTATCACTGCGGAATATATAAAAGTATATCCGCGTTTGGTAAATGTACAACAGGCGCAGATGAAAACAAGTGATTTAATAATATCTAACGTGGTTTGATGTTCTCGCGACCACCGAATCATGTTAGCTGAGCCTGTCTTTAACAAACAAAAGAGAAGTGCAGTGATAGTAGATGAAATAGTAATGAATTTAGTACCCAAAAAAAAAATAATAATGAGCTAACTGGCCCAATAATTAAAAAAAGTAAAGACAGATATCACAAGTGAAGAAAGTCGAAACCAACAGGATATCTGAAAATTAAAGAAATGTCCATAAGTAAGACATAGATGAAGTCAAGTACCAAGAAGTATCTGTAATAGCAGAAAAGACAAGTACAAAACATCCTGAAAGGAATGAAAAAGAACGCACTAGCAAACGCAACTATAAAGTGCGTGGTGCAGAGTTGTGTACAAGTTGCACGTCTAATTGGTGGTGCGCAAAAGTAGCACCATGAATGAATTTGACAGCTCTGTGAGCGTCACAAGTGTCAGCAAAGCGAACGAAAGCCAACTGGTTATAAGAATTATGTAGTTCGAACATGCGAACAAATTTAACATTACCAATTTTTCGAAAAAATTTTCGAAGTGCATACCAAGTTGTATGCGACGGAATGTTGCGCATCAGAACAGTGCGATTCAGTAACATGTGATCTCGGCCAGATCGCAACTGAGCCCGAGTATCAATGACATTATCATTATTTGTCGCGCGTGCTAAGCGCGGCAAACAATTACTACGTACGTGTGGTTTTTTCATGAATGGTGCAATAGTAGCACAATTCAGTTTATCCCCATTAATATTATGATTAACAGTATTATTACCCACTGCCAAATAGGTAGACTGAGCATGCCGTAATACAATCTTTTCAGGCACAGCTTGATGACTGTTAAAATGGTATGTATTATCCTTACTAGCTGCAATTGGAATCTCACGACCATGTTTACCATTGCTGTCGAATTGACCATGATTGTTGAGTGCGTCTCTTATTTTACAACCTATTTTGACTACAGTGGCCATTAAAATTACCCTTCTGACCATTGTTGTCATGTTGTAAGTATTTTGCCCTGGTGATATTGCTACAATTGGCCTTACGCCATGATCCACCCTCATCACAATCAGATCTGTTTCGTGAGGAAAATCCTGCATAAGAAACAGGTCGAGGGAAATTATAATTGCCCCGAAAAGATTTTTTAACATTCTTCTGAATATCAACATGGAGTGCGTGGTGCTGACTCTTTGCTTTCGTGAAGTGGTGATTATCAACATTATGTCTAACCCTGTTAACATTAACAGCCGACAACACCTTGTTGTTGAAGACAACATCCAAGAGACCATCGACTCTGTTACGAAGTTTCGTAATAGCTAAATCTGTAATATCTTTTTCTTTAGCAAGAGCCTTGCGTATTCTCTCTTGGTTTTCAACCTGAAGTCTACCATAATCTGTCTTCAAGTTACATAATTGAGAAGTAAGGATCTTCTCTTTATCAATCCTATTTCCAATATCTAATTTCAATTTTTCCGTCTGTGAAGTGGTTTTGGTGGTATTGTATGTTTGTTATGTTACCTAGGGTACTGTATGAGGTCAGTTGTGAAGGCTCCTGAGATAAAAGTTTATGTGAATTACAGAAGGCCCTTCTTACTACCACTACGACCTCAAACAGACCTATTCTACTATCATGAATGTGGCTACGTTTAAAAGTCTAGGGTACTGAAATGTAATGTGTTGTAATGGAATATACAAACACACACCGGTAATTAATAAGTCTAAGAATATTAATATAATCTATAACACACTGAACTAACTCATACAGTTTTAGTTTTGAATTTTAACAATTTTCTCTTAAATTTATTTGTTCTGAACCAATGTTTTATTTTGGTCAGAACATATGAAATGTTATGGAGTTATAAATTGAATGCATAAATATATGGCATAATAAAAAGGAAATTGTGTACATAAATATTTTATAAGACTGGTTAATATTTCTAATCTCTCTACTGTATCTGGGAGAACTATTACTGGATATGCTGTTGGGGTGGTGTCATCACTCCCACTCTGTGTTTACAATAAGCTTTGTCCATTAATTTACAGACTGTAGAACTGTTATATTTCACAAGGATTCAGTCAATTTTTTATAGGGGAATATTTGTGGTGGTTTTTATAACATGGTGAATCTTCAGCAGGCCACGTAGTCACTCATCTTGTCTGACTTGATCCGATGCTGGATTTCCGTGGCCCACTCCTCTCTGTAGCTGGAATACGATGCTAGACTGCACCGACACAAACGTAAGGCGGCACACACATCTGCCTGTATATTCTTGATAAGGTATGTAGCACTACCTCTAGTGCCACAACAGAAACTCACAATTCTGAAACAAAAGTTGTGCGGTGTGTCAGTAATCTACCTACTGCACCACGCTTACACACAGCACAACACAACGACACTACACAGAATGGGTCAGATCTCTCTGACCAACACAGCACATCTTACCCAGTTGTTCTCATATAGTATCAGTTCCCCAAGACTGCATTGCATCTGAGATATGTTCAATAGTTTTCTCTTTCCTTCAATAAGATAGGGGATATGTTCCCACTGATCTCAATAATAGATCCGCCTTCCATAGTCTTCGTTAGGCGTCCATATATTTTTTGTTTGTCTCTAGACCCTGAACTTGGGCTGGGGACCTAGAGCGAACACTTACTTGTCGTAATCTTTTTATATGATATGGCAGTATCAATCACTCAAAATATTTAAAATATACAAGATAAATGCTTTCATTCTTACCAGAATTCAGAACACAGTTAAGGCTAGCAAAACTCAGCTGAGCTGCTGGCTCTATTATGGCGTTCCACTAAATGTATAGAATATCTTCTGGGAAAAACACCACTGGAATTTACTACTGTGTCTTCTGGACAGACTTATGTCAAATGGCAAAAAATGCGCGTCTCCACCCCGCTAATATGATTGCATTGGTCCAATCACAGACTTCCCCTCTAACTTTTTCAAATCTACAACCAAAAGTCAAATTTCAGTCAGATCTCAGTCAAGTATGTATTATTGTCTGTTGGTCCGTCTGTCTCTACTTGGTTTTTCACAAAAACACACTTGTTTCTTGGACCAATTATACGCAAAACCCCTACACAAACCTGCCTCTAAGTTATTTTTAGCCACAATTCTCCACCTTCCCCCTCTCGTACATTACAGCTAGATTTTGCATTTCTGTGCTTCAAGGACGAAGATTTGAAGCTTTTTGTGAAAGTTTGCACAACAGTACTGTCGCTGGTCTGATGTGAACAATACAGTCTTTTGTCAATATCTTCCATGTTATCTGTCCGTCTGTATAAATGAAAGTATATTATTTCCCTGCTTAAGATGGGCTATCATACTAGCTAGGTTTTATATTCATAACTCTATTATTAAGAAAAAACATATTTTTTCTCAAGGTTAGTTTTTTTGAAATTGGTTCTCAAACCTTCTACACGGCGTTTGCCGCTGAATTCAAATAAAACAACCAAGCATCGTAAAACGTCCAAGAAATGACTGTTTCGAATAAGTCAAGGTCTTTTCTGTCCATTTCCTTACATTGTGTTAACTAGTGGCATGAATTTTTTTCTCTTTTATTACCAATTGAGTCTTTTTGCTCTTTAGGTTCTAACACGTGTTCAGTCATATTTTTCCTGTTTTATATCTCCGTTTTGTCTGCATGTTTAGCTAGTTAGTTTAAATGGCGGTGGAATATGCGGGCATAGGCGAGCATATCTCCTAGTATCTTAAGCATTATTTTTATCCCTACAATGTTATCTTTATAATTTGAGATATTTTAACGTTGTATCATGGTAAATTCATCACAGTCTGAGATGTAGTCTCCAATTTAAGATTCTTAATTTCTAGTTGGAGAGTTTGGATAGTTTCTAAAGCCCTAACCCTCCCTTGTACAAGTTCAACTTTGAGTGCTTCAATAGAAGTATGATGGCGTTTCACAAGCTCATCAACCTTCTCGGGAGATACTGTTTGTTTCTCTTTAAGCTGGCGATATAGATCTGCATTATCATTCATTAGAGCATGAATCGTGTCAGTCTGTGTATCTTCCCGTGATTTGGCCTCAACTTTTAATTTTTCATGGTCCTTTTATAATTGCCCTAGCTCAATGAACTGTAAGTGATTTTTCCCATAACGTTAATCGATCTGTTCGTCCTTTATTATGACCATCACGCACATCGTTGTCGAGTATAGCATGTTGTATGTTATTTAATATTATGACCATTGTTGTACATGGATAATCGCCTTGCAAAAACATACGAAGAGCATTCCCAGCAGTTAATAATTGCTAGATCCTTGGCCATTTTCATATGAGGAACCGAAATGAAAATTACAACTAGCAAAATTCTCTCCACCATTTGATGACGCCTTAACATAAAGAAGCCGTCCATCAACATATTTCTTCAGGGGTGTCTGGCCTTGTAATCTATTATTACTTTACCATTCCTGGAAGAACTCCTCCAGCACAGACATCATGTCCTCACGTATCCAATATAATTAAAATTTTACTTACTCAGTTGAAATAATATATTATTACTTAAATATATGCTATATTATAATTATTATTTAGCCATTAGTTATTAATGCATTAAAAAATCAAGTAATAAGTCATGCAAATAGATTACCGTTAGAAATAGACAACCCGAGAACAGTAGTGACACCTACAATATACTAAGAGAAACAGATGAAAACATTCGCAGGAAAATGTCTACGAAATAATAAATAGCAGCAGAACTTCTAAAAGATAACTTATTGCAAAACTTGCAATGACCAGCTGCGATGAAGAAACTAGACCAATTAACGGATACAGGTATAAAAATCATAAAGTGTGTTTATAGAAATAAGTATTAAAGTGATAGGTCAGGTTGAGAAGGACGGTCACAACAAAACAAAATCCATTATGAAAATAAAAGTACATAGAAGAAATTATTTAGGAGGAACGATAACAACACTAAAAACTCAACGTCCACAAACTAATCTGGAATATAGTTCACCAGAGAACCAGCGTTTTTTTCTTTGGACAAAAATGACTAAAATAATCCTCCAGCATACCATTTGTTGGGAACTTCCACTAAGAGAGGTCTGCAAAAAATGTACCTAACGAACACTCACGAAGGCCAAGAAAGTTGAATTCGGGATGTCCCCCCTTCGCGAGAAAGAGCGCGCCAACCCAACCAGCCCACGGTAAACAATTAACGAATAACATATAGCACGACTATGGACACATATTAAAAATAGGCTCAAACTAAAACATGCAAAACGGTTCAACTTATCTTTTTTCAAAGAAAAAATTTTCCGGCCCTACGCAGAGCTAGCGATTCTGGATCTCGGGTTTTGCATTATGAGCCTTACAATCTTGAAGAAATCCCAAGTTTAATAGTTAACAAACGGTCGTAACTTGAGTCAGAATCGCTTGAAAAGGTCAGTCTTGGAAAACCGGTAGGTAGACAATCTCAACTGAGCAAATAGTGTCCTTGATCCTGAAGATTTTCGAAAATTTGCCATGGTAGGAAAACTTGATATTATCGAATGGTTGCAAAAACAGTTTCTCGTTGCTATCTTTACCCTTAGAACACTGTTTACACAACGTGCTATGAGCCGTTTCTTTACACTAACTATGATACCACGGCGGATAATTAGTTCTGGTTTTGCCCCAACTGTCAAACCACCCGAACCTTTATTATCGGTCTGTTATAACGCAATACGCGGAGGCAAAAATTCTAATCTGTATGTCACAAAGGTGGGCATACAATGCACTGCACCTCTTAGATGCACGCGGAACTGGTTGGCATTTCGCTGTTCGGCGTATGATATTCGGGGCCAATGTCCCCCGCTCGCCACACACAAGATTTTCATGTTTTAGGCCTAAAGCAACTGAACATCAGAAGTAGTCTGTCAAAATTACTAAAAAATTTTATTCGGCCCAAAAATTTCGGTCGGTCATGCGGCACAAACAAATGGAATGTGTTCGGTCGCCGGGCCGGCGTTAATAATTTAAATGTAATATATATAGGTCGGGGCTTACAGGTGGCACGAGTAAGTAAATGTGTGACCAGGCTAAGGGAGGAACAGAACTAGGCAAATCATATATTGGCCTGTAATAATGATGGAACCAGATTGAATAAAATTAAGTTAATACTAACGATAAAGTTGTGTTATTTTAATTGTTTTATTTTAAATATTGTCAGAATTTCATTTTTTTTTTGTTGTGATTGTTTCTACAACAATTTATTGCCGCTCAATAGAATAAAAATATGCTTTGTGTCGCTTTAAGTCCAGTTTTAACGGTTTACCAAACTTTGATCATCATAGACATGGATTTCAATATTAACAATTACATGCAATTCAACACAAAATTTACAATGTTACAAAAACCAAATTAAAAAACCTGGGTATTTTACTGTCCGTATTGACCGTTATAACCCGTTATATAGCCAACAGCTATAACATACAAATTATATTTAGGCAACATGAGTATATTATTGAGGATCAGTTTAGACACAGTCAATATTTACAAACTACTATATTAAATAATCCTGCATTAATGCAAAGATTAAGTATACCCATTATTTATATATCTGACAGTCCTGAATCAGGCTGATATCTGGAATCTGGGGCAGCTTTCAGGCCGAATTATCTTTCCCTTGAGTAACTTCATTAAAAAACCTAGATATATTTATTTCCAATCTATCTTTACTAAATCTTAGCTTCCGCAGAGAGGAGGATCTGGACAAACAAATCTGTGGCTCTCCTGCTGGACAACAATAAAATACACGAATAAAGCACTAGAAACAACACCTAGGCGGTTAGGATGTCTTAAGAATCGTTCTCTTCCATTACTCCTTAAAAAATAAATATAATAACCGCAGGAAGAAATAAAAAAATATAATAATACCGCAGCCCTGGTACCGAAAGCCCCCTTGAATCCAGAAACTAGTAAAGTCCAACAAAAACCCTTACCGATTCCTCACTATGTAGAACCTACGCAGACGCACTCATAGCTCCCTCCTTTTCTGTTGGTGCTGAGGGCCCCCCCTCGCTTTGGCACACACGCATATTACAAGCCTTTCACCCCTGTCAGGAACGCAATAAATTACTACTCAATCAACACACCTCTAACACAGACACTATACTTAAACCCACAACAATCTTACACCCAAAACGACTTTTATTAATCACAACCTCAACATTCAAACAACACACTACAACACAACACTAACCCTCTTCGTTCCCAATAATAAAAGAATGCAACTCTTCAAAAAATCAACAAGAAGGTAGAGCGAAATATATAATCAATAAACAAAAAACTCTCACAACACCCACCTCCCCTACCCCCCCCACTTCTCAAACTCTTCCCATCCCCTAATCAAAATCCCACCTAATACCAACTCTTCTTAACCCTTATATCAACACTAAACTTTCGTCTACCCTATCAAACAACTCCCCCCTTCTTCCCCTCTTTCTTCGCTCAACTCACCATATCCCAACCCTCTTCCAAACCCCTCCCTCAACCTCCCCTCCCCACCATCCCTCCAAAAAAACTCCTTATCCCCCCTCTACACACTTTTTACCCATACCTAACAAATCTACTCATTTCTCAAACAAACTCTTATCTTTAACTACCTCTTCTTCACACTAACTACATCTCCTCCCCAACACTCTTAATCACCTCAATCTCAATAATCCACACCATAATTTTTCACCAACCTAACCACTAATCAAACATCTTCCCTCACCTTATCACTATATAATCCAACAACTCTTCAATAATCAACTCTTATCTTAAAAATACCCACTCTACCAACCAAACCTCTACCCCCCCACACCCTCCACTCCCCCCCCCCCCCCCCCCCCCTCCCCACCCCCTCCCCCCCCCCCCTCCCCCCCCCCCTCGCCCCCCCCCCCAGGGGGGGGGGGGTCTTTTCTTAACTCTTAACTCTTAC